>JAKWBO010000257.1:0-70481 GCA_034336685.1 Luscinia luscinia | reverse complement strand
GGCGTGCAGAAGGGTTTGCGGTTGCCTCTGGGTGTGCTGCCACGGCCGGCCCACCCGTGGGTGGGCGTGCAGAACTGTTTGCGTGTGCCAATGGGTGTGCCGCCACGGCCGGCCCACCCGTGGGTGGGCGTGCAGAACTGTTTGCTTGTGCCACTGGGTGTGCCGCCACGGCAGGCCCACCCATGGAGTGGGCGTGCAGAACTGTTTGCGTGTGCCACTGGGTGTGCACGCCCACGGCCGGCGCGCACCCGTGGAGTGGGCGTGCAGAAGGGTTTGTGGTTGCCTCTGGGTGTGCCGCCACGGCCGGCCCACCCGTGGGTGGGGCGTGCAGAAGGGCCTGCGTGTGCCTCTGCGTGTGCCGCCCTGGCCGGCCTACCCGTGGGTGGGCGTGCAGAACTGTTTGCGTGTGCCTCTGGGTGTGCGGCCACGGCCGGCCCACCCATGGGTAGAGGCGTGCAAGAACTGTTCTGCGTGTGCCAATGGCTGTGCCGCCACGGCGGCCCACCCGTGGAGTGGGGCGTGCAGAAGAGCCTGCAGTTGCCTCTGGGTGTGCCACCACGGCCGGCCCACCCGTGGGTGTGCGTGCAGAAGGGCCTGCAGTTGCCTCTGGGTGTGCCGCCACGGCCGGCCCACCCGTGGGTGGGCGTGCAAAACAGTTTCCGTGTGCCTCTGGGTGTGCCGCCACGGCCGGCCCACCAAGGAGTGGGCGTGCAGAACTGTTTGCGTGTGCCACTGGATGTGCCGCCACGGCCGGCCCACCCGTGGGTGGGCGTGCAGAAGTGCCTGCGTTTGCCTCTGGGTGTGCCGCCACGGCCGGCCCACCCGTGGGTGGGCGTGCAGAAGTGTTTGCGTGTGCCACTGGGTGTGCCGCCACGGCCGGCCTACCCGTGGGTGGGCGTGCAGAAGGGTTTGCGGTTGCCTCTGGGTGTGCCGCCACGGCCGGCCCACCCGTGGGTGGGCGTGCAGAACGTTTGCGTGATGCCACTGGGTGTGCCGCCACGGCCGTCCCACCCGTGGGTGGGCGTGCAGAAGGGCCTGCAGTTGCCTCTGGGTGTGCCGCCACGGCCGGCCGCCCGTGGGTGGGCGTGCAGAACTGTTTGCATGTGCCACTGGGTGTGCCGCCACAACCGGCCCACCCGTGGGTGGGCGTGCAGAACTGTTTACGTGTGCCACTGGGTGTGCCGCCACGGCCGGCCTACCCGAGGGTGGGCGTGCAGAAGGGTTTGCGGTTGCCTCTGGGTGTGCCGCCACGGCCGGCCCACCCGTGGGTGGGCGTGCAGAAGGGCCTGCGGTTGCCTCTGGGTGTGCCGCCACGGCCGGCCCACCCGTGGGTGGGCGTGCAGAACTGTTTGCGTGTGCCACTGGGTGTGCAGCCTCGGCCGGCCCACCCGTGGGTGGGCGTGCAGAACTGTTTGCGGTTGCCTCTGGGTGTGCCGCCACGGCCGGCGCCCCCCCCCGTGGGTAGGCGTGCAGAACTGTTTGCGTGTGCCACTGGGTGTGCCGCTACGGCCGGCCCACCCGTGGGTGGGCGTGCAGAAGGGTTTGCGTGTGTCACTGGGTGTGCCGCCACGGCCGGCCCACCCGTGGAGTGAAGCGTGCAGAAGGGTTTGCGGTTGCCTCTGGGTGTGCCGCCACGGCCGGCCCACCCGTGAGTGGGCGTGCAGAAGGGCCTGCGGTTGCCTCTGGGTGTGCCGCCACGGCCGGCCCACCCGTAGGTGGGCGTGCAGAACTGTTTGCGTGTGCCACTGGGTGTGCCGCCACGGCCGGCACACCCGTGGGTGGGCGTGCAGAAGTGTTTGCGGTTGCCTCTGGGTGTGCCGCCACAACCGGCCCACCCGTGGGTGGGCGTGCAGAAGGGCCGGCAGTTGCCTCCGGGTGTGCCGCCACGGCCGGCCCACCCGTGGGTAGGCGTGCAGAAGGTCCTGCGGTTGCCTCTGGGTGTGCCGCCACGGCCGGCCACCCATGGGTGGGCGTGCAGAACTGTTTGCGTGTGCCTCTGGGTGTGCCGCTACGGCCGGCCCACCCGTGGGTGGGCGTGCAGAAGGTCCTGCGGTTGCCTCTGGGTGTGCCGCCACGGCCGGCCCACCCGTGGGTGGGGCGTGCAGAAGGGTTTGCAGTTGCCTCTGGGTGTGCCGCCACGGCAGGCCCACCCATGGAGTGGGCGTGCAGAACTGTTTGCGTGTGCCACTGGGTGTGCCGCCACGGCCGGCGCACCCGTGGGTGAGCGTGCAGAAGGGTTTGCGGTTGCCTCTGGGTGTGCCGCCACGGCCGACCCACCCGTGGGTGAGGCGTGCAGAAGGGCCTGCGGTTGCCTCTGGGTGTGCCGCCACGGCCGGCCCACCCGTGGGTGGGCGTGCAGAAGGGCCTGCGGTTGCCTCTGGGTGTGCCGCCACGGCCGGCCCACCCGTGGGTGGGCGTGCAGAAGGGTTTGCGGTTGCCTCTGGGTGTGCCGCCACGGCCGGCCCACCCGTGGGTGGGCGTGCAGAATTGTTTGCGTGTGCCAATGGGTGTGCCGCCACGGCCGGCCCACCCGTGGGTGGGCGTGCAGAACTGTTTGCGTGTGCCACTGGGTGTGCCGCCACGGCCGGCCCACCCGTGGGTGGGCGTGCAGAACTCTATGCGTGATCCACTGGGTGTGCCGCCACAGCCGGCCCACCTGTGGGTGGGCGTGCAGAACTGTTCGCGTGGGCCACTAGGTGTACCCCGCCGGCCGGCCCACCCGTGGGTGGGCGTGCAGAACTGTTTGCGTGTGCCACTGGATGTGCCGCCACGGCCGGCCCACCCGTGGGTTGGCGTGCAGAACTGTATCGTGATCCACTGGCTGTGCCGCACAGCCAGCCCACCCGTGGGTGGGGCGTGCAGAACTGTTTGCGTGTGCCACTGGGTGTGGTGCCACGGCCGGCCTACCCGTGGGTGGGCGTGCAGAAGGGTCTGCGGTTGCCTCTGGGTGTGCCGCCACGGCCGGCCCACCCGTGGGTGGGCGTGCAGAACTGTTTGCGTGTGCCACTGGGTGTGCAGCCTCGGCCGGCCCACCGTGGGTGGGCGTGCAGAAGTGCCTGCGTGTGCCTCTGGGTGTGCCGCCACGGCCGGCCCACCCGTGGGTGGGCGTGCAGAAGTGCCTGCGTTTGCCTCTGGGTGTGCCGCCACGGCCGGCCCACCCGTGGAGTAAGAGCGTGCAGAAGGGTTTGCGGTTGCCTCTGGGTGTGCTGCCCGTCCGTCCCACCCGTGGGTGGGCGTGCAGAACTGTTTGCGTGTGCCAATGGGTGTGCCGCCACGGCCGGCCCACCCGTGGGTGGGCGTGCAGAACTTGTTTGCTTGTGCCACTGGGTGTGCCGCCACGGCCGGCCCACCCGTGGAGTGGGCGTGCAGAACTGTTTATGCGTGTGCCACTGGGTGTGCCGCCACGGCCGGCGCACCCGTGGGTAGGCGTGCAGAAGGGTTTGCGTGTTGCCTCTGGGTGTGCCGCCACGGCCGGCCCACCCGTGGGTGGGCGTGCAGAAGGGCCTGCGTGTGCCTCTGGGTGTGCCGCCACGGCGGCCACCCGTGGGTGGGCGTGCAGAACTGTTTGCGTGTGCCAGTGGGTGTGCCGCCACGGCCGGCCCACCCGTGGGTGGGCGTGCAGAACTGTTTGCGTGTGCCACTGGGTGTGCCGCCACGGCCGGCCCACCCGTGGGTGGGGCGTGCAGAACTGTTTGCGTGTGCCACTGGGTGTGCCGCCACGGCCGGCGCACCCGTGGAGTGGGCGTGCAGAAGGGTTTGCGGTTGCCTCTGGGTGTGCCGCCACGGCCGGCCCACCCGTGGGTGGGGCGTGCAGAAGGGCCTGCGTGTGCCTCTGGGTGTGCCGCCACGGCCGGCCTACCCGTGGGTGGGCGTGCAGAACTGTTTGCGTGTGCCTCTGGGTGTGCCGCCACGGCCGGCCCACCCATGGAGTGGGCGTGAAGAACTGTTTGCGTGTGCCAATGGCTGTGCCGCCACGGCCGGCCCACCCGTGGGTGGGCGTGCAGAAGGGCCTGCAATTGCCTCTGGGTGTGCCGCCACGGCCGGCCCACCCGTGGGTGTCGTGCAGAAGGGCCTGCGGTTGCCTCTGGGTGTGCCGCCACGGCCGGCCCACCCGTGGAGTGGCGTGCAAAACAGTTTGCGTGTGCCTCTGGGTGTGCCGCCACGGCCGGCCCACCCGTGGAGTGGGCGTGCAGAACAGTTTGCGTGTGCCTCTGGTTGTGCCGCCACGGCCGGCCCACCCGTGGGTGGGCGTGCAGAAGGGTTTGCGTGTTCCACTGGATGTGCCGCCACGGCCGGCCCACCCGTGGAGTGGGCGTGCAGAAGTGCCTGCGGTTGCCTCTGGGTGTGCCGCCACGGCCGGCCCACCCGTGGAGTGGGCGTGCAGAAGTGTTTGCGTGTGCCACTGGGTGTGCCGCTACGGCCGGCCCACCCGTGGGTGGGGCGTGCAGAAGGGTTTGCGGTTGCCTCTGGGTGTGCCGCCACGGCCGGCCCACCCGTGGGTGGGCGTGCAGAACTTTGCGTTTGCCTCTGGGTGTGCCGCCACGGCCGTCCCACCACGTGGAGTGAAGGCGTGCAGAAGTGTCCTGCGTGTGCCTCTGGGTGTGCCGCCACGGCCCGGCCCACCCGTGGAGTGGGCGTGCAGAACTGTTTGCGTGTGCCACTGGGTGTGCCGCCACGGCGGCCCACCCGTGGGTGAGCGTGCAGAACTGTTTGCGTGTGCCACTGGGTGTGCCGCCACGGCGGCCTACCCGAGGTGGGCGTGCAGAAGGGTTTGCGGTTGCCTCTGGGTGTGCCGCCACGGCCGGCCCACCCGTGGGTGGGGCGTGCAGAAGTGCCTGCGGTTGCCTCTGGGTGTGCCGCCACGGCCGGCCCACCGATGGGTAGGCGTGCAGAACTGTTTGCGTGTGCCACTGGGTGTGCAGCCTCGGCCCGGCCCACCCGTGGGTGGGCGTGCAGAACTGTTTGCGGTTGCCTCTGGGTGTGCCGCCACGGCCGGCCCACCCGTGGGTGGGGCGTGCAGAAGGGCCTGCGGTTGCCTCTGGGTGTGCCGCCACGGCCGGCCCACCCGTGGGTGGGGCGTGCAGAACTGTTTGCGTGTGCCACTGGGTGTGCCGCCACGGCCGGCCCACCCGTGGGTGAAGCGTGCAGAAGGGTTTGCGTGTGTCACTGGGTGTGCCGCCACGGCCGGCCCACCCGTGGAGTGAAGGCGTGCAGAAGGGTTTGCGGTTGCCTCTGGGTGTGCCGCCACGGCCGGCCCACCCGTGAGTGGGGCGTGCAGAAGAGCCTGCGGTTGCCTCTGGGTGTGCCGCCACGGCCGGCCCACCCGTGGGTGGGCGTGCAGAACTGTTTGCGTGTGCCACTGGGTGTGCCGCCCGGCCGGCCACACCCGTGGAGTGGGGCGTGCAGAAGTGTTTGCGGTTGCCTCTGGGTGTGCCGCCACTGCCCGGCCCACCCGTGGGTGAAGGCGTGCAGAAGGGCCGGCAGTTGCCTCCGGGGTGTGCGCCACGGCCGGCCCACCCGTGGGTAGGCGTGCAGAAGGTCCTGCGGTTGCCTCTGGGTGTGCCGCCACGGCCGGCCCACCCGTGGAGTGGGCGTGCAGAACTGTTTGCGTGTGCCTCTGGGTGTGCCGCCACGGCCGGCCCACCCGTGGGTGGGCGTGCAGAAAGGTCCTGCGGTTGCCTCTGGGTGTGCCGCCACGGCCGGCCCACCCGTTGAGTGGCGTGCAGAAAGTGCCTACGTTTGCCTCTGGGTGTGCCGCCACGGCAGGCCCACCCGTGGAGTGGGCGTGCAGAACTGTTTGCGTGTGCCACTGGGTGTGCCGCCACGGCCGGCGCACCCGTGGGTGGCGTGCAGAAGGGTTCGCGATTTGCCTCTGGGTGTGCCGCCACGGCCGGCCCACCCGTGGGTAGGCGTGCAGAAGGGCCTGCGGTTGCCTCTGGGTGTGCCGCCACGGCCGGCCCACCCGTGGGTGGGGCGTGCAGAAGAGCCTGCGTGTTGCCTCTGGGTGTGCCGCCACGGCCGGCCCACCCGTGGGTGGGCGTGCAGAAAGGTTTGCGGTTGCCTCTGGGTGTGCCGCCACGGCCGGCCCACCCGTGGGTGGGCGTGCAGAAGTGTTTGCGTGTGCCAATGGGTGTGCCGCCACGGCCGGCCCACCCGTGGGTGGGCGTGCAGAACTGTTTGCGTGTGCCACTGGGTGTGCCGCCACGGCCGGCCCACCCGTGGGTGGGCGTGCAGAACTGCTATCGCGTGATGCCACTGGGTGTGCCGCCACGGCCGGCCCACCTGTGGGTGGGCGTGCAGAACTGTTTGCGTGGGCCACTGGGTGTACCGCCACGGCCGGCCCACCCGTGGGTGGGCGTGCAGAACTGTTTGCGTGTGCCACTGGGTGTGCCGCCACGGCCGGCCCACCCGTGGGTGGGGCGTGCAGAACTGTATGCGTGATGCCACTGGCTGTGCCGCCACAGCCAACCCACCACGTGGGTGGGCGTGCAGAACTGTTTGCGTGTGCCACTGGGTGTGCCGCCACGGCCGGCCCACCCGTGGGTGGGGCGTGCAGAAGAGTTTGCGGTGTGCCACTGGGTGTGCCGCCACGGCCGGCCCACCCGTGGGTGGGCGTGCAGAAGATACTGCGTGTGCCTCTGGGTGTGCCGCCACGGCCGGCCCACCCGTGGGTGAGCGTGCAGAAGGGTCTGCGGTTGCCTCTGGGTGTGCTGCCGACCGGCCCACCCGTGGGTGGGCGTGCAGAACTGTTCGTGTGTGCCAATGGGTGTGCCGCCACGGCCGGCCCACCCGTGGGTGGGCGTGCAGAACTGTCTGCGTGTGCCACTGGGTGTGCCGCCACGGCCGGCCCACCCGTGGAGTGGGCGTGCAGAATTGTTTGCGTGTGCCACTGGGTGTGCCGCCACGGCCGGCCCACCCGTGGGTGGGCGTGCAGAAGGGTTTGCGGTTGCCTCTGGGTGTGCCGCCACGGCCGGCCCACCCGTGGGTGTCGTGCAGAAGAGCCTGCGTGTGCCTCTGGGTGTGCCGCCCACGGCCGGCCTACCCGTGGGTGGGCGTGCAGAACTGTTTGCGTGTGCCTCTGGGTGTGCCGCCACGGCCGGCCCACCCGTGGGTGGGCGTGCAGAACTGTTTGCGTGTGCCAATGGCTGTGCCGCCACGGCCGGCCCACCCGTGAGTGGGGCGTGCAGAAGAGCCTGCAGTTGCCTCTGGGTGTGCCGCCACGGCCGGCCCACCCGTGGGTGGTCGTGCAGAAGTGCCTGCGGTTGCCTCTGGGGTGTGCCGCCACGGCCGGCCCACCCGTGGGTGGGCGTGCAGAACAGTTTGCGTGTGCCTCTGGGTGTGCCGCCACGGCCGGCCCACCCGTGGGTGAAGCGTGCAGAAGGGCCTGCGTGTGCCTCTGTAGTGTGCCGCCACGGCCGGCCCACCCGTGGGTGGGCGTGCAGAAACTGTTCTGCGTGTGCCACTGGGTGTGCCGCCACGGCCGGCCTACCCGATGGGTAGGCGTGCAGAACTGTTTGCGTGTGCCTCTGGGTGTGCCGCCACGGCCGGCCCACCCGTGGGTGGGCGTGCAGTAGGGCCGGCGGTTGCCTCTGGGTGTGCAGCCACGGCCGGCCCACCCGTGGGTGGGCGTGCAGAAGTGCCTGCGTGGGGCTCTGGGTGTGCTGCCACGGCCCGGCCCACCCGTGGGTGGGCGTGCAGAACTTGTTCACGTGTGCCACTGGATGTGCAGCCACGGCCGGCCCACCCGTGGGTGGGCGTGCAGAACTGTTTGCGTGTGCCACTGGGTGGCCGCCCGCGGCCGGCCCACCCGTGGGTGGGCGTGCAGAACTGTTTGCGTGTGCCACTGGGTGTGCAGCCACGGCCGGCCCACCCGTGGGTGGGCGTGCAGAACTGTTTGCGTGTTGCCTCTGGGTGTTCCGCCACGGCCGGCCCACCCGTGGATGGGGCGTGCAGAAGGGCCTGCGATTTGCCTCTGGGTGTGCCGCCACGGCCGGCCCACCCGTGGGTGGGCGTGCAGAACTGTTTGCATGTGCCTCTGGGTGTGCCGCCACGGCCGGCCCACCCGTGGGTGGGGCGTGCAGAAGGGCCTGGGGTTGCCTCTGGGTGTGCCGCCACGGCCGGCCCACCCGTGGGTGGGGCGTGCAGAACTGTTTGCGTGTGCCTCTGGGTTTGCCGCCACGGCCGGACCCACCCGTGGGTGGGCGTGCAGAAGGGCCTGCGTTTGCCTCTGGGTGTGCCGCCACGGCCGGCCCACCGATGGGTGAAGGCGTGCAGAAGGGCCTGCGGTTGCCTCTGGGTGTGCCGCCACGGCCGGCCCACTCGTGGAGTGTGCGTGCAGAACTGTTTGCGTGTGCCAATGGGTGTGCCGCCACGGCCGGCCCACCCGTGGGTGGGCGTGCAGAACGGTCCTGCGTGTTGCCTCTGGGTGTGCCGCCACGGCCGGCCCACCCGTGGAGTGAAGGCGTGCAGAAGGGCTGTGCGTGTGCCTCTGGGTGTGCCGCCACGGCCGGCTCACCCCGTGGGTGGGGCGTGCAGAACGGTCTGCAGTTGCCTCTGGGTGTGCCGCCACGGCCGGCCCACCCGTGGAGTGGCGTGCAGAAGGGCCTGCGTGTGCCTCTGGGTGTGCCGCCGCGGCCGGCCCACCACGTGGGGGGGCGTGCAGAACTGTTTGCGTGTGCCTCTGGGTGTGCCGCCACGGCCGGCCCACCCGTGGAGTGGGCGTGCAGAACTGTTTGCGTGTGCCACTGGGTGTGCCGCCACGGCCGGCCCACCCGTGGGTGGGCGTGCAGAACTGTTTGCGTGTGCCTCTGGGTGTGCCGCCACGGCCGGCCCACCCGTGGGTGAAGGCGTGCAGAAGGGCCGGCGGTTGCCTCTGGGTGTGCCGCCACGGCCGGCCCACCCGTGGGTGGGCGTGCAGAAGGTCCTGCAGTTTGCCTCTGGGTGTGCCGCCACGGCCGACCACCCATGGGTGAGGCGTGCAGAACTGTTTGCGTGTGCCTCTGGGTGTGCCGCCACGGCCGGCCCACCCGTGGGTGGGCGTGCAGAAGGTGCCTGCGGTTGCCTCTGGGTGTGCCGCCACGGCCGGCCCACCCGTGGAGTGAGGCGATGCAGAAGTGCCTGCGTTTGCCTCTGGGTGTGCCGCCACGGCCGAGCCCACCCGTGGGTGGGCGTGCAGAACTGTTCTGCGTGTGCCACTGGGTGTGCCGCCACGGCCGGCCCACCCGTGGAGAGGGCGTGCAGAAAGGGTTTGCGGTTGCCTCTGGGTGTGCCGCCACGGCCGGCCCACCGTGGGTGGAGCGTGCAGAACTGTCCTGCGGTTGCCTCTGGGTGTGCCGCCACCGGCCGGCCCACCCGTGGGTGGGGCGTGCAGAAGAGCCTGCGTGTTGCCTCTGGGTGTGCCGCCACGGCCGGCCCACCCGTGGGGTGGGGCGTGCAGAAGAGTTTGCGGTTGCCTCTGGGTGTGCCGCCACGGCCAGCCCACCCGTGGGTGGGGCGTGCAGAAGTGTTTGCGTGTTGCCAATGGGTGTGCCGCCACGGCCGGCCCACCCGTGGAGTGGCGTGCAGAACTGTTGCGTGTGCCACTGAGTGTGCCGTCACGGCCGGCCCACCCGTGGGTAGGCGTGCAGAACTGTATCTGCGTGATCCACTGGGTGTGCCGCCACGGCCGGCCCACCCGTGGAGTGGGCGTGCAGAACTGTTTGCGTGGGCCACTGGGTGTGCCGCCACGGCCGGCCCACCGTGGTGGGCGTGCAGAACTGTTTGCGTGTGCCACTGGATGTGCCGCCACGGCCGGCCCACCCGTGGGTTGGCGTGCAGAACTGTATGCGTGATCCACTGGCTGTGCCGCCACAGCCGGCCTACCGTGGGTGGGCGTGCAGAAGGGTTTGCGGTTGCCTCTGGGTGTGCCGCCACGGCCGACCCACCCGTGGAGTGGGCGTGCAGAACTGTTTGCGTGTGCCACTGGGTGTGCCGCCACGGCCGGCCCCCCGTGGGTGAGCGTGCAGAAGTGCCTGCGTTTGCCTCTGGGTGTGCCGCCACGGCCGGCCCACCCGTGGGTGGGCGTGCAGAAGTGCCTGCGTTTGCCTCTGGGTGTGCCGCCACGGCCGGCGCACCCATGGAGTGAGCGTGCAGAAGGGTTTGCGGTTGCCTCTGGGTGTGCTGCCACGTCCGACCCACCCGTGGGTGGGCGTGCAGAACTGTTTGCGTGTGCCAATGGGTGTGCACGCCACGGCCGGCCCACCCCGTGGGTGGGCGTGCAGAACTGTTTGCTTGTGCCACGGGGTGTGCCGCCACGGCAGGCCACCCATGGGTGAAGGCGTGCAGAATTGTTTGCGTGTGCCACTGGGTGTGCCGCCACGGCCGGCGCACCCGTGGGTGGGCGTGCAGAAGGGTTTGCGGTTGCCTCTGGGTGTGCCGCCACGGCCGGCCCACCCGTGGGTGGGCGTGCAGAAGAGCCTGCGTGTGCCTCTGGGTGTGCCGCCACGGCCGGCCTACCGTGGGTGGGCGTGCAGAACTGTTTGCGTGTGCCTCTGGGTGTGCCGCCACGACGGCCCACCCGTGGAGTGGGCGTGCAGAACTGTTTGCGTGTGCCAATGGCTGTGCCGCCACGGCCGGCCCACCCGTGGGTGGGCGTGCAGAAGTGTCTGCGTTTGCCTCTGGGTGTGCCGCCACGACCGGCCCACCCGTGGGTGTGCGTGCAGAAGGGCCTGCAGTTGCCTCTGGGTGTGCCGCCACGGCCGGCCCACCCGTGGGTGGGCGTGCAAAAACAGTTTAGCGTGTGCCTCTGGGTGTGCCGCCACGGCCGGCCCACCCGTGGAGTGGCGTGCAAAACAGTTTGCGTGTGCCTCTGGGTGTGCGCCACGGCCCGGCCCACCCGTGGGTGGAGTGTGCAGAAGGGTTTGCGGTTGCCTCTGGGTGTGCCGCCACGGCGGCCCACCCGTGGGTGGCGTGCAGAAGGGCCTGCGGTTGCCTCTGGGTGTGCCGCCACGGCGGCCCACCCGTGGGTGGGCGTGCAGAGAAGCCTGCGTGAAGCTCTGTGTGTGCCGCCACGGCCGGCCCACCCGTGGGTGGGCGTGCAGAACTGTTTGCGTGTGCCACTGGGTGTGCGCCACGGCCTACCCTACCCGTGGGTGGGCGTGCAGAACTGTTTGCGTGTGCCTCTGGGTGTGCCGCCACGGCCGGCCCACCGTGGGTGGGGCGTGCAGTAGAGCCGGCAGTTGCCTCTGGGTGTGCGCTCACGGCCGGCCCACCCGTGGGTGGGCGTGCAGAAGAGCATGCGTGGTGGCTCTGGTGTGTGCCGCCACGGCCGGCCCACCCGTGGGTGGGGCGTGCAGAAGCTGTTTGCGTGTGCCACTGGATGTGCCGCCACGGCCGACCCACCGTGGAGTGGGGCGTGCAGAACTGTTTGCGTGTGCCACTGGGTGTGCCGCCACGGCCGGCCCACCCGTGGGTGGGCGTGCAGAACTGTTTGCGTGTGCCACTGGGTGTGCCCGGCCGGCCGGCCCACCCGTGGGTGGGCGTGCAGAACTGTTTGCGGTTGCCTCTGGGTGTTCGCCACGGCCGGCCCACCCGTGGATGGGCGTGCAGAAGGGCCTGCGATTTGCCTCTGGGTGTGCCGCCACGGCCGACCCACCCGTGGGTGGGCGTGCAGAACTGTTTGCGTGTGCCTCTGGGTGTGCCGCCACGGCCGGCCCACCCGATGGGTGGAGAAGCGTGCAGAAGGGCCTGGGGTTGCCTCTCAGTGTGCCGCCACGGCCGGCCCACCCGTGGGTGGGCGTGCAGGAACTGTTTGCGTGTGCCTCTGGGTTTGCAGCCACGGCCGGCCCACCCGTGGGTGGGGGTGCAGAAGAACCTGCGTTTGCCTCTGGGTGTGCCGCCACGGCCGGCCCACCCGTGGGTGGGCGTGCAGAAGGGCCTGCGGTTGCCTCTGGGTGTGCCGCCACGGCGGTTCACTCGATGGGTAATGCGTGCAGAACTGTTTGCCGTGTGCCAATGGGTGTGCCGCCACGGCGGCCCACCCGTGGGTGGGTGTGCAGAAGAGTCCTGCGTGTGCCTCTGGGTGTGCCGCCACGGCCGACCCCACCCGTGGGTGGGGCGTGGAGAAAGTGTCTGCAGTTGCCTCTGGGTGTGCCGCCACGGCCGGCCTACCCGTGGGTGGGGCGTGCAGAAGGGCGGCGGTTGCCTCTGGGTGTGCCGCCACGGCCGGCCCACCCGTGGGTGAAGGCGTGCACAAGGGCCTGCGTGTGCCTCTGGGTGTGCCGCCACGGCCGGCCCACCCGTGGGGGGCGATGCAGAACTGTTTGCGTGTGCCTCTGTGTGTGCCGCCACGGCCGGCCCACCCGTGGAGTGGGCGTGCAGAACTTGTTCTGCGTGTGCCTCTGGGTGTGCCGCCACGGCCGGCCCGACCGTGGGTAGGCGTGCAGAAAGGCCTAGGGTTGCCTCTGGGTGTGCACGCGCGGCGGCCCTCCCGTGGGTGAGGCGTGCAGAACTGTTTGCGTGTGCCAATGGATGTGCCGCCACGGCCGGCCCACCCGTGGGTGGGCGTGCAGAACTGTTTGCGTGTGCCACTGGGTGTGCCGCCCGGCAGAGCCCCACTCATGGAGTGGGCGTGCAGAACTGTTTGCGTGTGCCACTGGGTGTGCCGCCACGGCCGCGCACCCGTGGGTGAAGCGTGCAGAAGGGTTTGCGGTTGCCTCTGGGTGTGCACGCCCACGGCCCGACCTACCAGTGGGTGGGCGTGCAGAACTGTTTGCGTGTGCCTCTGGGTGTGCCGCCACGGCCCGGCCCACCCGTGGAGTGGGCGTGCAGAACTGTTTGCGTGTGCCACTGGGTGTGCCGCCCACGGCCGACCCATTCGTGGGTAGGCGTGCAGAAAGGCCTGGGGTTGCCTCTGGGTGTGCTGCCACGGCCGGCCCACCCGTGGGTGGGCGTGCAGAACGGTTTGCGTGTGCCAATGGGTGTGCCGCCACCACCGGCCCACCTGTGGGTGGGCGTGCAGAACTGTTTGCGTGTGCCACTGGGTGTGCCCGCCACGGATAGCCCACCCGTGGTTGGGCGTGCAGAACTGTTTGCGTGTGCCACTGGATGTGCACGCCCACGGCCGGCCCACCCGTGGGTGGGGCGTGCAGAAACTTGTTTGCGTGTGCCACTGGATGTGCCGCCCACGGCCGGCCCACCCGTGGGTGGGCGTGCAGAACTGTTTGCGTGTGCCTCTGGGTGAGCACGCCACAGCCCGGGCCACCCGAGGGTTGGCGTGCAGAACTGTTTGCGTGTGCCACTGGGTGTGCCGCCACGGCCGGCCCACCCGTGGGTGGGCGTGCAGAAGAGCCTGCGGTTGCCTCTGGGTGTGCCCGCCAAGGCCGACCCACCGATGGGTAGGCGTGCAGAACTGTTTGCGTGTGCCACTGGGTGTGCAGCCACGGCCGGCCCACCCGTGGGTGGGCGTGCAGAACTGTTTGCGGTTGCCTCTGGGTGTGCCGCCACGGCCGGCGCACCCTTGGAGTGGCGTGCAGAACTTTTGCGTGTGCCTCTGGGTGTGCCGCTCACGGCCGGCCCACCCGTGGGTGGGGCGTGCAGAAGGAGCCTGGGGTTGCCTCTCAGTGTGCCGCCACGGCCGGCCCACCCGTGGGTAGGCGTGCAGAACTGTTTGCGTGTGCCACTTGGTGTGCAGCCACGGCCGGCCCACCCGTGGGTGGGCGTGCGAAGCGGCAATTGCCTCTGGGTGTGCCGCCCGGCCCGACCCACCCATGGAGTGAGCGTGAAGAACTGTTTGCGTGTGCCACTGGGTGTGCAGCCACGGCCGGCGCACCCGTGGGTGGGCGTGCAGAAGTGCCTGCGTTTGCCTCTGGGTGTGCCGCCACGGCCGGCCCATTCGTGGGTGGGGCGTGCAGAAAGGCCTGGGGTTGCCTCTGGGTGTGCTGCCACGGCCGGCCCACCCGTGGGTGGGCGTGCAGAACTGTTTGCGTGTTCCAATGGGTGTGCCGCCACGGCCGGCCCACCCGTGGGTGGGCGTGCAGAACTGTTTGCGTGTGCCACTGGGTGTGCCGCCACGGCCCGGCGCACCACGATGGAGTCGAAGCGATCCAGAAGGGTTTGCGGTTGCCTCTGGGTGTGTACGCCATGGCGACCCACCCGTGGGTGGAGTGTGCAGAAGGGCCTGCGTTTGCCTCTGGGTGTGCCGCCACGGCCGGCCTACCCGTGGGTGGGCGTGCAGAACTGTTTGCGTGTGCCTCTGGGTGTGCCGCCACGGCCGGCCCACCCGTGGGTGAGGCGTGCAGAAAGGCCTGGGGTTGCCTCTGGGTGTTCTGCCACGGCCGGCCCACCCGTGGGTGGGCGTGAAGAACTGTTTGCGTGTGCCAATGGGTGTGCCGCCACGGCCGGCCCACCCGTGGGTGGCGTGCAGAACTGTTGCGTGATCCACTGGGTGTGCCGCCACGGCCGGCTCACCCGTGGCTGGCGTGCAGAACTCTTTGCGTGTGCCACTGGGTGTGCAGCCACGGCCGGCCCACCCGTGGGTGGGCGTGCAGAAAGGCCGGCAATTGCCTCTGGGTGTGCCGCCACGGCCGGCCACCCATGGGTGGGCGTGCAGAACTGTTTGCGTGTGCCACTGGGTGTGCAGCCACGGCCGGCGCACCCGTGGGTGGGCGTGCAGAAGTGCCTGCGTTTGCCTCTGGGTGTGCCGCCACGGCAGGCCCACCCATGGGTGGGCGTGCAGAACTGTTTGCGTGTGCCACTGGGTGTGCAGCCACGGCCGGCGCACCCGTGGGTGGGCGTGCAGAACTGTTTGCGTGTGCCACTGGGTGTGCCGCCACGGCCGGCCCATTCGTGGGTGGGCGTGCAGAAAGGCCTGGGTTTGCCTCTGGGTGTGCTGCCACGGCCGGCCCACCCGTGGGTGGGCGTGCAGAACTGTTTGCGTGTTCCAATGGGTGTGCCGCCACGGCCGCCCCACCGTGGTGGGCGTGCAGAAAAGTTTGCGGTTTGCCTCTGGGTGTGCCGCCACGGCCGACCCACCCGTGGGTGAGGCGTGCAGAAGGGCCTGCGGTTGCCTCTTGGTGTTCCGCCACGGCCGGCCCACCCGTGGGTGGGCATGCAGAAGTGCCTGCGTTTGCCTCTGGGTGTGCCGCCACGGCCGGCCCACCCGTGGGTGGGCGTGCAGAAGTGTTTGCGTGTGCCACTGGGTGTGCCGCCACGGCCGGCCTACCCGTGGGTGGGCGTGCAGAAGGGTCTGCGGTTGCCTCTGGGTGTGCCGCCCACGGCCGACCCACCCGTGGCTGGGCGTGCAGAAATGCCTGCGGTTGCCTCTGGGTGTGCCGCCACGGCCGGCCCACCGTGGAGTGGGCGTGCAGAACTGTTTGCGTGTGCCACTGGGTGTGCCGCTACGGCCGGCCCACCCGTGGGTGGGCGTGCAGAAGGGTTTGCGTGTGTCACTGGGTGTGCCGCCACGGCCGGCCCACCCGTGGGTGGGGCGTGCAGAAGGGCCTGCGGTTGCCTCTGGGTGTGCCGCCACGGCCGGCCCACCCGTGGGTGGGCGTGCAGAAGGGTTTGCGGTTGCCTCTGGGTGTGCCGCCACGGCCGTCCACCCGTGAGTGGGGGGGCGTGCAGAAGGGCCTGCGATTGCCTCTGGGTGTGCCGCCACGGCCGGCCCACCCGTGGGTGGGCGTGCAGAACTGTTTGCGTGTGCCACTGGGTGTGCCGCCACGGCCGGCCCACCCGTGGGTGAGGCGTGCAGAAGGGTTTGCGGTTGCCTCTGGGTGTGCCGCCACGGCCGGCCCACCCGTGGGTGGGCGTGCAGAACTGTTTGCGTGTGCCACTGGGTGTGCCGCCACGGCCGGCGCACCCGTGGGTGGGCGATCAGAAGGGTTTGCGCTTGCCTCTGGGTGTGCCGCCACGGCCGGCCAACCCGTAGGTGGGCGTGCGGAAGGGTTTGTGGTTGCGTCTGGGTGTGCGGCCACGGCCGGCCCACCCGTGGGTGGGCGTGCAGAAGGGCCTTCAGTTGCTTCTGGGTGTGCCGCCACGGCCGGCCCACGCGTGGGTGGGGCGTGCAGAAGAGCCTGCGTGTGCTAGTGGGTGTGCCGCCACGGCCGGCCTACCCGTGGGTGGGGGCGTGCAGAAGGGCCTGCGGTTGCTTCTGGGTGTACCGCCACGGCCGGCCCACCCGTGGGTGGGCGTGCAGAACTGTTTGCGTGTGCCAATGGGTGTGCCGCCACGGCCGGCCCACCCGTGGGTGGACGTGCAGAACTGTTTGCGTGTGCCACTGGGTATGCAGCCACGGCCGGCCCACCCGTGGGTGGGCGTGCAGAACTGTTTGCGGTTGCCTCTGGGTGTGCCGCCACGGCCGGCCCATTCGTAGGTGGGCGTGCAGAAAGGCCTGGGGTTGCCTCTAGGTGTGCTGCCACGGCCGGCCCACCTGTGGGTGGGCGTGCAGAACTGTTTGCGTGTGCCACTGGATGTGCCGCCACGGCCGGCCCACCTGTGGGTGGGCGTGCAGAACTGTTTGCTTGTGCCACTAGGTGTGCCGCCTCGGCCGGCCCACCCGTGGGTGGGCGTGCAGAACTGTTTGCGTGTGCCTCTGGGTGTGCCGCCACGGCCGACCCACCCGTGGGTGGGCGTGCAGAAGGCGTGCAGTTGCCCCTGGGTGTGTGCTACGGCCGGCCCACCCGTGGGTGGCCGTGCAGAAGGGCCTGCGTTTGCCCCTCTGGGTGTGCCGCCAGCGGCCAGCCCACTCGTGGGTGGGCGTGCAGAACTGTTTGCGTGTGCCACTGGGTGTGCCGCCACGGCCGGCCCACCCGTGGGTGGGCGTGCAGAAGGGTTTGCGGTTGCCTCTGGGTGTGCAGCCACGGCCGGCCCACCCGTGAGTGGGCGTGCAGAAAGGTTTGCGTGTTGCCTCTGGGTGTGCCGCCACGGCCGGCCCACCCGTGGGTGGGCGTGCAGAACTGTTTGCGTGTTGCCACTGGGTGTGCCGCCACGGCCGGCCCACCCGTGGGTGGGCGTGCAGAACGGTCTGCGTGATCCACTGGGTGTGCTGCCACAGCCGGCTCACCCGTGGCTGGCGTGCAGAACTGTTTGCGTGTTGCCTCTGGGTGTGCCGCCACGGCCGGCCCACCCGTGGAGTGGGCGTGCAGAAGGGCTCAGGGGTTGCCTCTTGCTGTGCCGCCCACGGCCGGCCCACCCGTGTGTGGGCGTGCAGAACTCTTTGCGTGTGCCACTGGGTGTGCCGCTACAACCGGCCCACCCGTGGGTGGGCGTGCAGAACTGTTTGCGTGTGCCACTGGGTGTGCAGCCACGGCCGGCCCACCCGTGGGTGGGGCGTGCAGAAGGGTTTGCCGTTGCCTCTGGGTGTGCCGCCACGGCCGGCCCACCTGTGGGTGGGCGTGCAGAAGGCTTGCGGTTGCCTCTGGGTGTGCCGCCACGGCCGGCCCACCCGTGGGTGGGCGTGCAGAACTGTTTGCGGTGTGCCACTGGGTGTGCAGCCACGGCCGGCCCACCCGTGGGTGGGCGTGCAGAACTGTTTGCGTGTTCCAATGGGTGTGCCGCCACGGCCGGCCCACCCGTGGGTGGGCGTGCAGAACTGTTTGCGTGTGCCACTGGGTGTGCCGCCACGGCCGGCGCACTGCCGTGGGTGGCCGATCAGAAGGGTTTGCGGTTGCCTCTGGGTGTGCCGCCATGGCCGGCCCACCCGTGGGTGGGCGTGCAGAAGGGCCTGCGTTGCCTCTGGGTGTGCCGCCACGGCCGGCCTACCGTGGGTGGGCGTGCAGAACTGTTTGCGTGTGCCTCTGGGTGTGCCGCCACGGCCGGCCCACCCGTGGGTGGGCGTGCAGAACTGTTTGCGTGTGCCACTGGGTGTGCCGCCACGGCCGGCCCACCCGTGGGTGGGCGTGCAGAAAGGCCTGCGGTGTGCCTCTGGGTGTGCTGCCAC
Organism: Luscinia luscinia; assembly: GCA_034336685.1. Taxonomy (NCBI): domain Eukaryota; kingdom Metazoa; phylum Chordata; class Aves; order Passeriformes; family Muscicapidae; genus Luscinia; species Luscinia luscinia. The sequence continues at coordinate 52,567 of JAKWBO010000257.1, read as the reverse complement.
GGCCGGCCCACCCGTGGGTGGGCGTGCAGAACTGTTTGCGTGTGCCAATGGGTGTGCCGCCACGGCCGGCCCACCCGTGGGTGGGCGTGCAGAACTGTATGCGTGATCCACTGGGTGTGCCGCCACAGCCGGCTCTCACCCGTGGCTGGCGTGCAGAACTGTTTGCGTGTGCCACTGGGTGTGCCGCCACGGCCGGCCCACCCGTGGGTGGGCGTGCAGAAAAAGTTGCGGTTGCCTCTGGGTGTGCCGCCACGGCCCGGCCCACCCGTGGGTGGGCGTGCAGAAGGGCCTGCGGTTGCCTCTGGGTGTGCCGCCACGGCCGGCCCACCCGTGGGTGGGCATGCAGAAGTGCCTGCGTTTGCCTCTGGGTGTGCCGCCACGGCCGGCCCACCCGTGGGTGGGCGTGCAGAAGTGTTTGCGTGTGCCACTGGGTGTGCCGCCACGGCCGGCCTACCCGTGGGTGGGGCGTGCAGAAGGGTCTGCGGTTGCCTCTGGGTGTGCCGCCACGGCCGGCCCACCCGTGGCTGGGCGTGCAGAAGTGCCTGCGGTTGCCTCTGGGTGTGCCGCCACGGCCGGCCCACCCGTGGGTGGGCGTGCAGAACTGTTTGCGTGTGCCACTGGGTGTGCCGCTACGACCGGCCCACCCGTGGGTGGGCGTGCAGAAGGGTTTGCGTGTGTCACTGGGTGTGCCGCCACGGCCGGCCCACCCGTGGGTGGGCGTGCAGAAGGGTTTGCGGTTGCCTCTCGGGTGTGCCGCCACGGCCGGCCCACCCGTGAGTGGACGTGCAGAAGGGCCTGCGTTTGCCTCTGGGTGTGCCGCCACGGCCGGCCCACCCGTGGGTGGGCGTGCAGAACTGTTTGCGTGTGCCACTGGGTGTGCCGCCACGGCCGGCCCACACGTGGGTGGGCGTGCAGAAGGGTTTGCGGTTGCCTCTGGGTGTGCCGCCACGGCCGGCCCCACCCGTGGGTGGGCGTGCAGAACTGTTTGCGTGTGCCACTGGGTGTGCCGCCACGGCCGGCGCACCCGTGGGTGGGCGATCGAAGGGTTTGCGGCTTGCCTCTGGGTGTGCCGCCATGGCCGGCCAACCCGTGGGTGGGCGTGCAGGAGGGCCAGCAGTTGCCTCTGGGTGTGCCGCCACGGCCGGCCCACCCGTGGGTGGGCGTGCAGAACTGTTTGCGTGTGCCTCTGGGTGTGCCGCCACGGCCGGCCCACCCGTGGGTGGGCGTGCAGAACTGTTTGCGTGTGCCACTGGGTGTGCCGCCACGGCCGGCCCATACCGTGGGTGGGCTGCAGAAAGCCTGGGGTTGCCTCTGGGTGTGCCGCCACGGCCGGCCCACCCGTGGGTGGGCGTGAAGAACTGTTTGCGTGTGCCAATGGGTGTGCCGCCACGGCCGGCCCACCCGTGGGTGGGCGTGCAGAACTGTATGCGTGATCCACTGGGTGTGCCGCCACAGCCGGCTCACCCGTGGCTGGCGTGCAGAACTCTTTGCGTGTGCCACTGCGTGTGCCGCCACGGCCGGCCCACCCGTGGGTGGGCGTGCAGAAAAGTTTGCGGTTGCCTCTGGGTGTGCCGCCACGGCCGGCCCACCCGTGGGTGGGCGTGCAGAAGGGCCTGCGTTTGCCTCTGGGTGTGCCGCCACGGCCGGCCCACCCGTGGGTGGGCATGCAGAAGTGCCTGCGTTTGCCTCTGGGTGTGCCGCCACGGCCGGCCCACCCGTGGGTGGGCGTGCAGAAGTGTTTGCGTGTGCCACTGGGTGTGCCGCCACGGCCGGCCTACCCGTGGGTGGGCGTGCAGAAGGGTTTGCGGTTGCCTCTGGGTGTGCCGCCACGGCCGGCCCACCCGTGGCTGGGCGTGCAGAAATGCCTGCGGTTGCCTCTGGGTGTGCCGCCACGGCCGGCCCACCCGTGGTTGGGCGTGCAGAACTGTTTGCGTGTGCCACTGGGTGTGCCGCCACGGCCGGCCCACCCGTGGGTGGGCGTGCAGAAGGGTTTGCGTGTGTCACTGGGTGTGCCGCCACGGCCGGCCCACCCGTGGGTGGGCGTGCAGAAGGGCCTGCGTTTGCCTCTGGGTGTGCCGCCACGGCCGGCCCACCCGTGGGTGGGCGTGCAGAACTGTTTGCGTGTGCCACTGGGTGTGCCGCCACGGCCGGCCCACCCGTGGGTGGGCGTGCAGAAGGGTTTGCGGTTGCCTCTGGGTGTGCCGCCACGGCCGGCCCACCCGTGGGTGGGCGTGCAGAACTGTTTGCGTGTGCCACTGGGTGTGCCGCCACGGCCGGCGCACCCGTGGGTGGGCGATCAGAAGGGTTTGCGCTTGCCTCTGGGTGTGCCGCCATGGCCGGCCAACCCGTGGGTGGGCGTGCAGGAGGGCCAGCAGTTGCCTCTGGGTGTGCCGCCACGGCCGGCCCACCCGTGGGTGGGCGTGCAGAACTGTTTGCGTGTTCCTCTGGGTGTGCCGCCAAGGCCGGCCCACCCGTAGGTGGGCGTGCGGAAGGGTTTGTGGTTGCGTCTGGGTGTGCGGCCACGGCCGGCCCACCCGTGGGTGGGCGTGCAGAAGGGCCTTCGGTTGCTTCTCGGTGTGCCGCCACGGCCGGCCCACGCGTGGGTGGGCGTGCAGAAGGGCCTGCGGTTGCTTCTGGGTGTACCGCCACGGCCGGCCCACCCGTGGGTAGGCGTGCAGAACTGTTTGCGTGTGCCACTGGGTCTGCCGCCACGGACGGCCCACCCGTGGGTGGGCGTGCAGAACTGTTTGCGGTTGCCTCTGGGTGTGCCGCCACGGCCGGCCCACCCGTGGGTGGGCGTGCAGAAAGGCCTGGGGTTGCCTCTAGGTGTGCTGCCACGGCCGGCCCACCTGTGGGTGGGCGTGCAGAACTGTTTGCGTGTGCCACTAGGTGTGCCGCCACGGCCGGCCCACCCGTGGGTGGGCGTGCAGAACTGTTTGCGTGTGCCACTGGATGTGCCGCCACGGCCGGCCCACCCGTGGGTGGGCGTGCAGAACTGTATGCGTGATCCACTGGGTGTGCCGCCACAGCCGGCCCACCTGTGGGTGGGCGTGCAGAACTGTTTGCGTGTGCCACTAGGTGTGCCGCCACGGCCGGCCCACCCGTGGGTGGGCGTGCAGAACTGTTTGCGTGTGCCTCTGGGTGTGCCGCCACGGCCGGCCCACCCGTGGGTGGGCGTGCAGAAGGGCGTGCAGTTGCCCCTGGGTGTGCCGCTACGGCCGGCCCACCCGTGGGTGGCCGTGCAGAAGGGCCTGCGTTTGCCTCTGGGTGTGCCGCCACGACCAGCCCACCCGTGGGTGGGCGTGCAGAACTGTTTGCGTGTGCCACTGGGTGTGCCGCCACGGCCGGCCCACCCGTGGGTGGGCGTGCAGAACGGTTTGCGGTTGCCTCTGGGTGTGCCCCCACGGCCGGCCCACCCGTGGGTGGGCGTGCAGAAGGGCCTGCGGTTGCCTCTGGGTGTGCCGCCTCTGCCGGCCCACCCGTGGGTGGGCGTGCAGAAGGGCCTGCGTGTGCCCCTGGGTGTGCCGCCACGGCCGGCCAAGCCGTGGGTAGGCGTGCAGAAGGGCCTGCGTTTGCCTCTGGGTGTGCCGCCACGACCGGCCCACCCGTGGGTGGGCGTGCAGAAGGGCCTGGGGTTGCCTCTGTGTGTGCCGCCACGGCCGGCCCACCCGTGGGTGGGCGTGCGGAACTGTTTGCGTGTGCCACTGGCTGTGCCGCCACGGCCGGGCCACCCGTGGGTGGGCGTGCAGAACGGCTTGCGGTTACCTCTGGGTGTGCCGCCACGGCCGGCCCACCCGTGGGTGGGCGTGCAGAAGGGCCTGCGGTAGCCTCTGTGTGTGCCGCCACGGCCGGCCCACCTGTGGGTGGGCGTGCAGAAGGGCCTGTGTGTGGCTCTGGCTGTGCCGCCGCGTCCGGCCCACCCGTGGGTGGGCGTGCAGAAGGGTTTGCGGTTGCCTCTGGGTGTGCCGCCACCGCCGGCCCACCCGTGGGTGGGCGTGCAGAAGGGCCTGCTTGTGCCTCTGGGTGTGCAGCCACGGCCGGCCCACCCGTGGGTGGGCGTGCAGAAGGGCCTACGTGTGCCTCTGGGTGTGCCGCCACGGCCGGCCCACCCGTGGGTGGGCGTGCAGAAGGGTTTCCAGTTGCCTCTGGGTGTGCCGCCACGGCCGGCCCACCCGTGGGTGGGCGTGCAGAAGGGTTTGCGGTTGCCTCTGGGTGTGCCGCCTCGGCCGGCCAAGCCGTGGGTGGGCGTGCAGAAGGGCCTGCGGTTGCCTCTGGGTGTGCCGCCACGGCCGGCCCACCCGTGGGTGGGCGTGCAGAACTGTTTGCGTGTGCCACTGGCTGTGCCGCTACGGCCGGCCCACCCGTGGGTGGGCATGCAGAACTCTTTGCGTGTGCCTCTGGGAGTGCCGCCACGGCCGGCCCACGCGTGGGTGAGCGTGCAGAAGGGCCTGCGTGTGCCTCTGGGTGTGCCACCACGGCCGGCCCACCCGTGGGTGGGCGTGCAGAACTGTTTGCGTGTGCCACTGGCTGTGCCGCCACGGCGGGCCCACCCGTGGGTGGGCGTGCAGCACAGCTTGCTGTTGCCTCTAGGTGTGCCGCCACGGCCGGCCCACCCGTGGGTGGGCGTGCAGAAGGGCCTACGGTTGCCTCTGGTTGTGCCGCCACGGCCGGCCCACCCGTGGGTGGGCGTGCAGAAGGGCCTGCGTGTGGCTCTGGGTGTGCCGCCACGGCCGGCCCACTCGTGGGTGGGCGTGCAGAACTGTTTGCGTGTGCCACTGGCTGTGCCGCCACGTCCGGCCCACCCGTGGGTGGGCGTGCAGAAGGGTTCTGCGGTTGCCTCTGGGTGTGCCGCCACCGCCGGCCCACCCCTGGGTGGGCGTGCAGAAGGGCCTACGGTTGCCTCTGGTTGTGCCGCCACGGCCGACCCACCCGTGGGTGGGCGTGCAGAAGAGCCTGCGTGTTGCCTCTGGGTGTGCCGCCACGGCCGGCCCACCCGTGGGTTGGCGTCCAGAACTGTTTGCGTGTGCCACGGGATGTGCCGCCACGTCCGGCCCAGCCGTGGGTGGGCGTGCAGAAGGGTTTGCGTTTTCCTCTGGGTGTGCCGTTACGGCCTGCCCACCCGTGGGTGGGCGTGCAGAAGGGCCTGCGGTTGCCTCTGGGTGTGCCGCCACGGCCGGCCCACCCGTGGGTGGGCGTGCAGAAGGGCCTGCTGTTGCCTCTGGCTGTGCCGCCACGGCCGGCCCACCCGTGGGTGGGGCGTGCAGAAGAGCCTGCGTGTGCCTCTGGGTGTGCCGCCACGGCCGGCCCACCCGTGGTGTGGGGCGTGCAGAAGGGCCTGCGTGTGCCTCTGGGTGTGCCGCCACGGCCGGCCCACCCGTGGGTGGGCGTGCAGAACTGTTTGCGTGCGCCACTGGCTGTGCCGCCACGGCCGGCCCACCCGTGGGTGGGCGTGCAGATCTGTTTACGTGTGCCACTGGGTGTGCCGCCACGGCCGGCCCACCCGTGGGTGGGCGTGCAGAACGGCCTGCGGTTGCCTCTGGGTGTGCCGCCACGGCCGGCCCACCCGTGGGTGGGCGTGCAGATCTGTTTGCGTGGGGCACAGGGTGTGCCGCCACGGCCGGCCCACCTGTGGGTGGGCGTGCAGAAGAGCCTACGTGTGCCTCTGGGTGTGCCGCCACGGCCGGCCCACCCGTGGGTGGGCGTGCAGAAGGGTTTGCAGTTGCCTCTGGGTGTGCCGCCACGGCCGGCCCACCCGTGGGTGGGCGTGCAGAATGGCCTGCAGTTTCCTCTGGGTGTGCCGCCACGGCCGGCCCACCCGTGGGTGGGCGTGGAGATCTGTTTACGTGTGCCACTGGGTGTGCCGCCACGGCCGGCCCACCCGTGGGTGGGCGTGCAGAAGGGCCTGCGTGTGCCTCTGGGTGTGCCGCCACGGCCGGCCCACCCGTGGGTGGGCGTGCAGAACTGTTTGCGTGTGCCACTGGGTGTGCCGCCGCGTCCGGCCCACCCGTGGGTGGGCGTGCAGAACGGTTTGCGTGTTGCCTCTGGGTGTGCCGCCACGGCCGGCCCACCCGTGGGTGGGCGTGCAGAAGGGTTTGCGGTTGCCTCTGGGTGTGCCGCCACGGCCGGCCCACCCGTGGGTAGGCGTGCAGAACTGGTCTGCGGTGTGCCTCTGGGGTGTGCCGCCACGGCCGGCCCACCCGTGGAGTGGGCGTGCAGATCTGTTTGCGTGTGCCACTGGGTGTGCCGCCACGGCCGGCCCACCCGTGGGTGGGCGTGCAGAACGGCCTGCGGTTGCCTCTGGGTGTGCCGCCACGGCCGGCCCACCCGTGGGTGGTCGTGCAGAAGGCTGTTTGCGTGTTGCCTCTGGGTGTGCCGCCACGGCCGGCCCACCCGTGGGTGGGCGTGCAGAAGGGCCTGCGGTTGCCTCTGGGTGTGCCGCCACGGCCGGCCCACCCGTGGGTGGGCGTGCAGAACTGTTTGCGTGTGCCACTGGGTGTGCCGCCACGGCCGGCCCACCCGTGGGTGGGGCGTGCAGAAGGGCCTGCGTGTGCCTCTGGGTGTGCCGCCACGGCCGGCCCACCCGTGGGTGGGCGTGCAGAAATGTCTGCGGTTGCCTCTGGGTGTGCCGCCACGGCCGGCCCACCCGTGGGTGGGCGTGCAGAACTGTTTGCGTGTGCCACTGGGTGTGCCGCCACGGCCGGCCCACCCCGTGGGTGGGCGTGCAGAAGGGCTTGCGGTTGCCTCTGGGTGTGCCGCCACGGCCGGCCCACCCGTGGGTGGGCGTGCAGAACTGTTTGCGTGTGCCTCTGGGTGTGCCGCCACGGCCGGCCCACCCGTGGGTGGGCGTGCAGAAGGGCCTGCGGTTGCCTCTGGGTGTGCCGCCACGGCCGGCCCACCCGTGGGTGGGCGTGCAGAACTGTTTGCGTGTGCCACTGGGTGTGCCGCCACGGCCGGCCCACCCGTGGGTGGGCGTGCAGAAGCTGCTTGCGGTTGCCTCTGGGTGTGCCGCCACGGCCGGCCCACCCGTGGGTGGGCGTGCAGAACTGTTTGCGGTGTGCCTCTGGGTGTGCCGCCACGGCCGGCCCACCCGTGGGGTGGGGCGTGCAGAAGTGCCTGCGTGTTGCCTCTGGGTGTGCCGCCACGGCCGGCCCACCCGTGGAGTGGGCGTGCAGAAGCTGTTTGCGTGTGCCACTGGGTGTGCCGCCACGGCCGGCCCACCGTGGGTGGGCGTGCAGAACTGCTTGCGTGTGCCACTGGGTGTGCCGCCACGGCCGGCCCACCCGTGGGTGGGCGTGCAGAAGGGTTTGCGTGTTGCCTCTGGGTGTGCCGCCACGGCCGGCCCACCCGTGGGTGGGCGTGCAGAAGCGGTCTGCGTGTTGCCTCTGGGTGTGCCGCCACGGCCGGCCCACCCGTGGAGTGGGCGTGCAGAACTGTTTGCGTGTGCCACTGGGTGTGCCGCCACGGCCGGCCCACCCGTGGAGTGGGCGTGCAGAACTGTTTGCGTGTGCCACTGGGTGTGCCGCCACGGCCGGCCCACCCGTGGAGTGGCGTGCAGAAGGGTTTGCGGTTGCCTCTGGGTGTGCCGCCACGGCCGGCCCACCCGTGGGTGGGCGTGCAGAAGGGCCTGCGTGTTGCCTCTGGGTGTGCCGCCACGGCCGGCCCACCCGTGAGTGGGCGTGCAGAAGAGGCCTGCGGTTGCCTCTGGGTGTGCCGCCACGGCCGGCCCACCCGTGGGTGAGGCGTGCAGAACTGTTTGCGTGTGCCACTGGGTGTGCCGCCACGGCCGGCCCCACCCGTGGGTGGGCGTGCAGAACTGTTTGCGTGATGCCACTGGGTGTGCTGCCACAGCCGGCTCACCCGTGGCTGGCGTGCAGAACTCTTTGCGGTTGCCTCTGGGTGTGCCGCCACGGCCGGCCCACCCGTGGGTGGGCGTGCAGAAGGGCCTGCGGTTGCCTCTGGCTGTGCCGCCACGGCCGGCCCACCCGTGGGTGGGCGTGCAGAACTCTTTGAGTGTGCCACTGGGTGTGCCGCCACGGCCGGCCCACCCGTGGGTGGGCGTGCAGAACTGTTTGCGTGTGCCACTGGGTGTGCCGCCACGGCCGGCCCACCCGTGGGTGGGGCGTGCAGAAAGGTTTGCGGTTGCCTCTGGGTGTGCCGCCACGGCCGGCCCACCCGTGGGTGGGCGTGCAGAAGAGCCTGCGGTTGCCTCTGGGTGTGCCGCCACGGCCGGCCCACCCGTGGGTGGGCGTGCAGAACTGTTTGCGTGTGCCACTGGGTGTGCAGCCACGGCCGGCCCACCCGTGGGTGGGCGTGCAGAAGTGCCTGCGTGTTGCCTCTGGGTGTGCCGCCACGGCCGGCCCACCCGTGGAGTGGGCGTGCAGAACGTGTTCTGCGTGTGCCACTGGGTGTGCCGCCACGGCCGGCGCACCCGTGGGTGGGCGATGCAGAAGGGTTTGCGGTGTGCCTCTGGGTGTGCCGCCACGGCCGGCCCACCCGTGGGTGGAGCGTGCAGAAGGGCCTGCGTGTTGCCTCTGGGTGTGCCGCCACGGCCGGCCCACCCGTGGGTGGGCGTGCAGAACTGTTTGCGTGTGCCTCTGGGTGTGCCGCCACGGCCGGCCCACCCGTGGGTGGGCGTGCAGAACTGTCTTGCGTGTGCCTCTGGGTGTGCCGCCACGGCCCGGCCCACCCGTGGAGTGGGCGTGCAGAAAGGCCTGCGTGTTGCCTCTGGGTGTGCCGCCACGGCCGGCCCACCCGTGGGTGGGCGTGCAGAAGCTGTTTGCGTGTGCCACTGGGTGTGCCGCCACGGCCGGCCCACCCGTGGAGTGGGCGTGCAGAACTGTTTGCGTGTGCCACTGGGTGTGCCGCCACGGCCGGCCCACCCGTGGGTGGCGTGCAGAACTGCTCTGCGTGTTGCCTCTGGGTGTGCCGCCACGGCCGGCCCACCCGTGGGTGGGCGTGCAGAAGTGTCTGCGGTTGCCTCTGGGTGTGCCGCCACGGCCGGCCCACCCGTGGGTGGGCGTGCAGAAGTGCCTGCGTGTTGCCTCTGGGTGTGCCGCCACGGCCGGCCCACCCGTGGGTGGGCGTGCAGAAGTGCCTGCGTGTTGCCTCTGGGTGTGCCGCCACGGCCGGCCCACCCGTGGGTGGGCGTGCAGAACTGTTTGCGTGTGCCACTGGGTGTGCCGCCACGGCCGGCCCACCCGTGGGTGGGCGTGCAGAAGGGTTTGCGGTTGCCTCTGGGTGTGCCGCCACGGCCGGCCCACCCGTGGAGTGGGCGTGCAGAAGGGCCTGCGGTTGCCTCTGGGTGTGCCGCCACGGCCGGCCCACCCGTGGGTGGGCGTGCAGAACTGTTTGCGTGTGCCACTGGGTGTGCCGCCACGGCCGGCCCACCCGTGGAGTGGGCGTGCAGAAGTGTTTGCGGTTGCCTCTGGGTGTGCCGCCACGGCCGGCCCACCCGTGGGTGAGCGTGCAGAACTGTTTGCGTGTGCCACTGGGTGTGCCGCCACGGCCGGCGCACCCGTGGGTGGGCGTGCAGAAGGGTTCGCGCTTGCCTCTGGGTGTGCCGCACGGCCGGCCAACCCGTGGGTGGGCGTGCAGAAGGGCCAGCAGTTGCCTCTGGGTGTGCCGCCACGGCCGGCCCACCCGTGGGTGAGCGTGCAGAACTGTTTGCGTGTTCCTCTGGGTGTGCCGCCAAGGCCGGCCCACCCGTGGGTGGGCGTGCGGAAGGGTTTGTGGTTGCGTCTGGGTGTGCGGCCACGGCCGGCCCACCCGTGGGTGGGCGTGCAGAAGAACCTTCGGTTGCTTCTGGGTGTGCCGCCACGGCCGGCCCACGCGTGGGTGGGCGTGCAGAAGAGCCTGCGTGTGCCAGTGGGTGTGCCGCCACGGCCGGCCCACCCGTGGGTGAAGGCGTGCAGAAGGGCCTGCGGTTGCTTCTGGGTGTGCCGCCACGGCCGGCCCACCCGTGGGTGGGCGTGCAGAACTGTTTGCGTGTGCCACTGGGTCTGCCCGCCACGGGCCGGCCCACCCGTGGAGTGGGCGTGCAGAACTGTTTGCGGTGCCTCTGGGTGTGCCGCCACGGCCGGCCCACCCGTGGGTGGGGCGTGCAGAAAGGCCTGCGGTTGCCTCTGGGTGTGCCGCCACGGCCGGCCCACCCGTGGGTGGGCGTGCAGAACTTGTTTGCGTGTGCCACTGGGTGTGCCGCCACGGCCGGCCCACCCGTGGGTGGGCGTGCAGAACTGTTTGCGTGTGCCACTGGGTGTGCCGCCACGGCCGGCCCCACCCGTGGGTGGGGCGTGCAGAACTGTTTGCGTGTGCCACTGGGTGTGCCGCCACGGCCGGCCCACCCGTGGGTGGGCGTGCAGAACTGTTTGCGTGTGCCTCTGGGTGTGCCGCCACGGCCGGCCCACCCGTGGGTGGGCGTGCAGAACTGTTTTCGTGTGCCTCTGGGTGTGCCGCCACGGCCGGCCCACCCGTGGGTGGGGCGTGCAGAAAAGTTTGCGGTTGCCTCTGGGTGTGCCGCCACGGCCGGCCCACCCGTGGGTGGGCGTGCAGAAGGGCCTGCGGTTGCCTCTGGGTGTGCCGCCACGGCCGGCCCACCCGTGGGTGGGCGTGCAGAACTGCCTGCGTTGCCTCTGGGTGTGCCTCAGCGGCCGGCCCACCCGTGGGTGGGCGTGCAGAAGTGTTTGCGTGTGCCACTGGGTGTGCCGCCACGGCCGGCCCACCCGTGGGTGGGGCGTGCAGAAGGGTTTGCGGTTGCCTCTGGGTGTGCCGCCACGGCCGGCCCACCCGTGGGTGGGGCGTGCAGAAGGGCCTGCGGTTGCCTCTGGGTGTGCCGCCACGGCCGGCCCACCCGTGGGTGGGGCGTGCAGAAGTGCTTCGTGTGCCACTGGGTGTGCCGCCACGGCCGGCCCACCCGTGGGTGGGCGTGCAGAAGGGTTTGCGGTTGCCTCTGGGTGTGCCGCCACGGCCGGCCCACCCGTGGGTGGGCGTGCAGAACTGTTTGCGTGTGCCACTGGGTGTGCCGCCACGGCCGGCCCACCCGTGGAGTGAGGCGTGCAGAAGGGTTTGCGCTTGCCTCTGGGTGTGCCGCCACGGCCGGCCAACCCGTGGGTAGGCGTGCAGAAGGGCCAGCAGTTGCCTCTGGGTGTGCCGCCACGGCCGGCCCACCCGTGGGTGAAGCGTGCAGAACTGTTTGCGTGTTCCTCTGGGTGTGCCGCCACGGCCGGCCCACCCGTGGGTGGGCGTGCGGAAGGGTTTGTGGTTGCGTCTGGGTGTGCGGCCACGGCCGGCCCACCCGTGGGTAGGCGTGCAAGAGCCTGCAGTTGCCTCTGGGGTGTGCCGCCACGGCCGACCCCACCCGTGGGTGGGCGTGCAGAAGGGCCCGTGTGCCATTGGTGTGCCGCCACGGCCGGCCCACCCGTGGGTGGGCGTGCAGAAGGGCCTGCGGTTGCCTCTGGGTGTGCCGCCACGGCCGGCCCACCCGTGGGTAGGCGTGCAGAACTATTTCGCGTGTGCCACTGGGTCTGCCGCCACGGACGGCCCACCCGTGGGTGGGCGTGCAGAACTGTTTGCGGTTGCCTCTGGGTGTGCCGCCACGGCCGGCCCACCCGTGGGTGGGCGTGCAGAAAGAGCCTGAGGTTGCCTCTGGGTGTGCCGCCACGGCCGGCCCACCCGTGGGTGGGGCGTGCAGAAACTGTTTGCGTGTGCCACTGGGTGTGCCGCCACGGCCGGCCCACCCGTGGGTGGGGCGTGCAGAACTGTTTGCGTGTTGCCACTGGGTGTGCGGCCACGGCCGGCCCACCCGTGGGTGGGCGTGCAGAACTGTATGCGTGATGCCACTGGGTGTGCCGCCACGGCCGGCCCACCTGTGGGTGGGGCGTGCAGAACTGTTTGCGTGTGCCACTGGGTGTGCCGCCACGGCCGGCCCACCCGTGGGTGGGCGTGCAGAACTGTTTGCGTGTGCCTCTGGGTGTGCCGCCACGGCCGGCCCACCCGTGGGTGGGCGTGCAGAAGGGCGTGCAGTTGCCTCTGGGTGTGCCGCCACGGCCGGCCCACCCGTGGGTGGGCGTGCAGAAGGGCCTGCGTTTGCCTCTGGGTGTGCGCCACGGCCGGCCCACCCGTGGGTGGGCGTGCAGAACTGTTTGCGTGTGCCACTGGGTGTGCCGCCACGGCCGGCCCACCCGTGGGTGGGCGTGCAGAACGGTTTGCGGTTGCCTCTGGGTGTGCCGCCACGGCCGGCCCACCCGTGGGTGGGGCGTGCAGAAGAGCCTGCGTGTTGCCTCTGGGTGTGCCGCCACGGCCGGCCCACCCGTGGGTGGGCGTGCAGAACGTCCCTGCGTGTGCCTCTGGGTGTGCCGCCACGGCCGGCCCACCCGTGGGTAGGCGTGCAGAACGGCTCGCGGTTGCCTCTGGGTGTGCCGCCACGGCCGGCCCACCCGTGGAGTGGCCGTGCAGAAGGGCCTGCGGTTGCCTCTGGGTGTGCCGCCACGGCCGGCCCACCCGTGGGTGGGCGTGCAGAACTGTTTGCGTGTGCCACTGGGTGTGCCGCCACGGCCGGCCCACCCGTGGGTGGGCGTGCAGAAGCGGTTTGCGGTTGCCTCTGGGTGTGCCGCCACGGCCGGCCACCGTGGGTGTAGGCGTGCAGAAGGGCCTGCGTGTGGCTCTGGCTGTGCCGCCGCGGCCGGCCCACCCGTGGGTGGGCGTGCAGAAGGGTTTGCGGTTGCCTCTGGGTGTGCCGCCACCGGCCGGCCCACCCGTGGGTGAGGCGTGCAGAAGGGCCTGCTTGTGCCTCTGGGTGTGCCGCCCGGCCGGCCCACCCGTGGGTGGGGCGTGCAGAAGGGCCTACGTGTTGCCTCTGGGTGTGCCGCCACGGCCGGCCCACCCGTGGGTGGGGCGTGCAGAAGGGTTTCAGTTGCCTCTGGGTGTGCCGCCACGGCCGGCCCACCCGTGGGTGGGCGTGCAGAAGGGTTTGCGGTTGCCTCTGGGTGTGCCGCCTCGGCCGGCCAAGCCGTGGGTGGGCGTGCAGAAGGGCCTGCGGTTGCCTCTGGGTGTGCCGCCACGGCCGGGCCCACCCGTGGGTGGGCGTGCAGAACTGTTTGCGTGTGCCACTGGCTGTGCCGCCACGGCCGGCCCACCCGTGGGTGGGCATGCAGAACTGCTTTGCGTGTGCCTCTGGGGTGTGCCGCCACGGCCGGCCCACCCGTGGGTGAGCGTGCAGAAGGGCCTGCGTGTGCCTCTGGGTGTGCCGCCACGGCCGGCCCACCCGTGGGTGGGCGTGCAGAACTGTTTGCGTGTGCCACTGGCTGTGCCGCCACGGCGGGCCCACCCGTGGGTGGGCGTGCAGCACTAGCTTGCTGTTGCCTCTAGGTGTGCCGCCACGGCCGGCCCACCCGTGGGTGAAGGCGTGCAGAAGGGCCTACGGTTGCCTCTGGTTGTGCCGCCACGGCCGGCCCACCCGTGGGTGGGGCGTGCAGAAGAGCCTGCGTGTGGCTCTGGGTGTGCCGCCACGGCCGGCCCACTCGTGGGTGGGCGTGCAGAACTGTTTGCGTGTGCCACTGGCTGTGCCGCCGCGTCCGGCCCACCCGTGGGTGGGGCGTGCAGAAGAGTTTGTGGTTGCCTCTGGGTGTGCCGCCACGGCCGGCCCACCCCTGGGTGGGGCGTGCAGAAGGGCCTACGGTTGCCTCTGGTTGTGCCGCCACGGCCGACCCACCCGTGGGTGGGGCGTGCAGAAGAGCCTACTGTTGCCTCTGGGTGTGCCGCCACGGCCCGCCCACCCGTGGGTGGGCGTGCAGAAGAAGCCTGCGGTTGCCTCTGGGTGTGTGCCGCCACGGCCGGCCCACCCGTGGGTTGGCGTCCAGAACTGTTTGCGTGTGCCACGGGATGTGCCGCCACGGCCGGCCCACCCGTGGGTGGGCGTGCAGAAGGGTTTGCGTTTTCCTCTGGGTGTGCCGCCACGGCCTGCCCACCCGTGGGTAGGCGTGCAGAAGAGCCTGCGGTTGCCTCTGGGTGTGCGCCCACGGCCGGCCCACCCGTGGGTGGGCGTGCAGAAGAGCCTACTGTTGCCTCTGGGTGTGCCGCCACGGCCGGCCCACCCGTGGGTGGGGCGTGCAGAAGAGGCCTACGTGTGCCTCTGGGTGTGCCGCCACGGCCGGCCCACCCGTGGGTAGGCGTGCAGAAGGGCCTGCGTGTGCCTCTGGGTGTGCCGCCACGGCCGGCCCACCCGTGGGTGGGGCGTGCAGAACTGTTTGCGTCGCCACTGGCTGTGCCGCCACGGCCGGCCCACCCGTGGGTGGGGCGTGCAGATCTGTTTACGTGTGCCACTGGGTGTGCCGCCACGGCCGGCCCACCCGTGGGTAGGCGTGCAGAAGCGGCCTGCGGTTGCCTCTGGGTGTGCCGCCACGGCCGGCCCACCCGTGGGTGGGCGTGCAGATCTGTTTGCGTGGGGCACAGGGTGTGCCGCCACGGCCGGCCCACCTGTGGGTGGGCGTGCAGAAGAACCTGTGTGTGCCTCTGGGTGTGCCGCTACGTCGGCCCACCCGTGGGTGGGGCGTGCAGAAGGGTTTGCGGTTGCCTCTGGGTGTGCCGCCACGGCCGGCCCACCCGTGGGTGGGGCGTGCAGAAGGGCCTGCTTGTGCCTCTGGGTGTGCAGCCACGGCCGGCCCACCCGTGGGTGGGGCGTGCAGAAGGAGCCTACGTGTGCCTCTGGGTGTGCCGCCACGGCCGGCCCACCCGTGGGTGGGGCGTGCAGAAGGGTTTCCAGTTGCCTCTGGGTGTGCCGCCCACGGCCGGCCCACCCGTGGGTGGGCGTGCAGAAGGGTTTGCGGTTGCCTCTGGGTGTGCCGCCTCGGCCGGCCAAGCCCGTGGGTGGGGGCGTGCAGAAGGGCCTGCGGTTGCCTCTGGGTGTGCCGCCACGGCCGGCCCACCCGTGGGTAGGCGTGCAGAACTGTTTGCGTGTGCCACTGGCTGTGCCGCTACGGCCGGCCCACCCGTGGGTGGGCATGCAGAACTCTTTGCGTGTGCCTCTGGGAGTGCCGCCCACGGCCGGCCCACCCGTGGGTGAAGCGTGCAGAAGGGCCTGCGTGTGCCTCTGGGTGTGCCACCACGGCCGGCCCACCCGTGGGTGGGGCGTGCAGAACTGTTTGCGTGTGCCACTGGCTGTGCCGCCACGGCCGGGCCCACCCGTGGGTGGGCGTGCAGCACAACTTACTGTTGCCTCTAGGTGTGCCGCCACGGCCGGCCCACCCGTGGGTGGGGCGTGCAGAAGAGCCTACAGTTGCCTCTGGTTGTGCCGCCACGGCCGGCCCACCCGTGGGTGGGCGTGCAGAAGAACCTGCGTGTGGCTCTGGGTGTGCCGCCACGGCCGGCCCACCCGTGGGTGGGGCGTGCAGAACTGTTTGCGTGTGCCACTGGCTGTGCCGCCGCGTCCGGCCCACCCGTGGGTGGGGCGTGCAGAAGAGTTTGCGGTTGCCTCTGGGTGTGCCGCCACGCCGGCCCACCCTGGGTGGGGCGTGCAGAAGAGCCTACGGTTGCCTCTGGTTGTGCCGCCACGGCCGACCCACCCGTGGGTAGGCGTGCAGAAGGAGCCTACTGTTGCCTCTGGGTGTGCCGCCACGGCCCGCCCACCCGTGGGTAAGGGCGTGCAGAAGGAACCTGCGGTTGCCTCTGGTGTGTGCCGCCACGGCCGGCCCACCCGTGGGTTGGCGTCCAGAACTGTTTGCGTGTGCCACGGGATGTGCCGCCCGTCCGGCCCAGCCCGTGGGTGGGGCGTGCAGAAGGGTTTGCGTTTTCCTCTGGGTGTGCCGCTACGGCCTGCCCACCCGTGGGTGGGGCGTGCAGAAGAGCCTGCGGTTGCCTCTGGGTGTGCCGCCACGGCCGGCCCACCCGTGGGTGGGGCGTGCAGAAGGGCCTGCTGTTGCCTCTGGTGTGCCGCCACGGCCGGCCCACCCGTGGGTGGGGCGTGCAGAAGAGCCTGCGTGTGCCTCTGGGTGTGCCGCCACGGCCGGCCCACCCGTGGGTGGGCGTGCAGAAGGGCCTACGTGTTGCCTCTGGGTGTGCCGCCACGGCCGGCCCACCCGTGGGTGGGCGTGCAGAACTGTTTGCGTGCGCCACTGGCTGTGCCGCCACGGCCGGCCCACCCGTGGGTGGGCGTGCAGAATCTGTTTACGTGTGCCACTGGGTGTGCCGCCACGGCCGGCCCACCCGTGGGTGGGCGTGCAGAAGCGGCCTGCGGTTGCCTCTGGGTGTGCCGCCACGGCCGGCCCACCCGTGGGTGGGCGTGCAGATCTGTTTGCGTGGGGCACAGGGTGTGCCGCCACGGCCGGCCCACCTGTGGGTGGGCGTGCAGAAGAACCTCGTGTGCCTCTGGGTGTGCCGCCACGGCCGGCCCACCCGTGGGTAGGCGTGCAGAAGGGTTTGCAGTTGCCTCTGGGTGTGCCGCCACGGCCGGCCCACCCGTGGGTGGGCGTGCAGAATGGCCTGCAGTTTCCTCTGGGTGTGCCGCCACGGCCGGCCCACCCGTGGGTGGGCGTGGAGATCTGTTTACGTGTGCCACTGGGTGTGCCGCCACGGCCGGCCCACCCGTGGGCGGGCGTGCAGAAGGAGCCTGCGTGTGGCTCTGGGTGTGCCGCCACGGCCGGCCCACCCGTGGGTGGGCGTGAAGAACTGTTTGCGTGTGCCACTGGTGTGCCGCCACGGCCGGCCCACCCGTGGGTGGGGCGTGCAGAAGGGTTTGCGGTTGCCTCTGGGTGTGCCGCCACCGCCGGCCCACCCGTGGGTGGGCGTGCAGAAGGGTTTGCGGTTGCCTCTGGGTGTGCCGCCACGGCCGGGCCACCCATGGGTAGGCGTGCAGAATGGCCTGCGGTTGCCTCTAAGTGTGCCGCCACGGCCGGCCCACCCGTGGGTGGGCGTGCAGATCTGTTTGCGTGTGCCACTGGGTGTGCCGCCACGGCCGGCCCACCCGTGGGTGGGCGTGCAGAAGCGGCCTGCGGTTGCCTCTGGGTGTGCCGCCACGGCCGGCCCACCCGTGGGTGGGGCGTGCAGAAGGGTTTGCGGTTGCCTCTGGGTGTGCCGCCACGGCCGGCCCACCCGTGGGTGGGGCGTGCAGAAGAGCCTGCGGTTGCCTCTGGGTGTGCCGCCACGGCCGGCCCACCCGTGGGTGGGCGTGCAGAATTGTTTGCGTGGGGCACAGGGTGTGCCGCCACGGCCGGCCCACCCGTGGGTGGGCGTGCAGAAGAGCCTACGTGTGCCTCTGGGTGTGCCGCCACGGCCGGCCCACCCGTGGGTGGGCGTGCAGAAGGGTTTGCGGTTGCCTCTGGGTGTGCCGCCACGGCCGGCCCACCCGTGGGTGGGGCGTGCAGAATGGCCTGCAGTTTGCCTCTGGGTGTGCCGCCACGGCCGGCCCACCCGTGGGTGGGCGTGCAGAACTGTTTGCGTGTGCCACTGGGTGTGCCGCCACGGCCGGCCCACCCGTGGGTGGGCGTGCAGAACGGCCTGCGGTTGCCTCTGGGTGTGCCGCCACGGCCGGCCCACCCGTGGGTGGGCGTGCAGAAGGGTTTGCGGTTGCCTCTGGGTGTGCCGCCACGGCCGGCCCACCCGTGGGTGGGCGTGCAGAAGGGCCTGCGGTTGCCTCTGGGTGTGCCGCCACGGCCGGCCCACCCGTGGGTGGGCGTGCAGAAGGTTTGCGGTTGCCTCTGGGTGTGCCGCCACGGCCGGCCCACCCGTGGGTGGGCGTGCAGAACTGTTTGCGTGTGCCACTGGGTGTGCCGCCACGGCCGGCCCACCCGTGGGTGGGCGTGCAGAAGGGCCTGCGGTTGCCTCTGGGTGTGCCGCTACGGCCGGCCCACCCGTGGGTGGGCGTGCAGAACTGTTTGCGTGTGCCTCTGGGTGTGCCGCCACGGCCGGCCCACCCGTGGGTGGGGCGTGCAGAAGAGGCCTGCGGTTGCCTCTGGGTGTGCCGCCACGGCCGGCCCACCCGTGGGTGGGGCGTGCAGAAGGGACTTGCGTGTTGCCTCTGGGTGTGCCGCCACGGCCGGCCCACCCGTGGGTGGGCGTGCAGAAGGGTTTGCGGTTGCCTCTGGGTGTGCCGCCACGGCCGGCCCACCCGTGGGTGGGCGTGCAGAAAGGTTTGCGGTTGCCTCTGGGTGTGCCGCCACGGCCGGCCCACCCGTGGGTGGGCGTGCAGAAGGGCCTGCGTGTTGCCTCTGGGTGTGCCGCCACGGCCGGCCCACCCGTGGGTGGGCGTGCAGAAGGGTCTGCAGTTGCCTCTGGGTGTGCCGCCACGGCCGGCCCACCCGTGGGTGGGCGTGCAGAACTGTTTGCGTGTGCCACTGGGTGTGCCGCCACGGCCGGCCCACCCGTGGGTGGGCGTGCAGAAGGGTTTGTGGTTGCCTCTGGGTGTGCCGCCACGGCCGGCCCACGCGTGGGTGAGCGTGCAGAAGGGCCTGCGTGTGGCTCTGGGTGTGCCGCCACGGCCGGCCCACCCGTGGGTGGGCGTGCAGAAGTGTCTGGGGTTGCCTCTGGGTGTGCCGCAATCGCCGGCCCACCCGTGGGTGGGCGTGCAGAAGTGTCTTCCTGTGCCTCTGGGTTTGCAGCAACGGCCGGGGGTCCCATTGGGGTTTATTTGAGGGTGTATTTGGGGTTTATTTGGGGTTGTTTTTTTGGTCCCTTTGGCATTTATTTCGGGTTTATTTGGGGTCCCTTTGGGGTTTTTTTGGGATCCCTTTGGGGTGTTTTTGGGGTCACCCCGGGTCCCCGCAGCTGCTGGATTTGGGGGAGCCCTGGGGGTCTCATAATGGGTCTGGGGAGGGTCCTGGGGTGTTTTGGGGTTTTGGGAACTTGGGGGGGGGGGTCTCACAGAGCTGCCCCTCCCCCACTGCTCTCAGGGCTCAGGATGTCGACGAACGAGATGATCCTGAGCCACCTGTTCACCCAGGTGGGGAAACTGGGGGACTGGGGGAATGGGGGAATGAGGGACTGGGGGAATGGGGGCACTGGGGGGACTGAGGGGAGAACTGGGGGGAAATTGGGGGGACTGGGGGAATGGGGGGACTGAGGGGAAACTGGGGGGACTGGGGGGAGAACTGGGGGGAAATTGGGGGGACTGGGGGGAATGGGGGGGAATGGGGGGAGAACTGGGGGGTGAACTGGGAGGACTGGGGGGAAACTGGGAAGAGAACTGGGGGGAATGGGGGGACTGGGTTAACTGGGGAGACTGGGGGAACTGGTGGTCACTGAGAGGTCACTGTGGTCACTGTGGTCACTGAGCGGTCACTGGGAGGTCACTGGGAGGTCACTGTGGTCACTGGGTGGTCACTGTGGTCACTGTGGTCACTGGGTGGTCACCGGGAGGTCACTGTGGTCACTGGGCGGTCACTGTGGTCACTGTGGTCACTAGGTGGTCACTGGGCGGTCACTGTGGTCACTGTGGTCACTGAGCGGTCACTGGGAGGTCACTGGGAGGTCACTGTGGTCACTGTGGTCACTGTGGTCACTGTGGTCACTCGGGGTGGACGTTGCCGGCCGCTCCCCAGGACGAGCTCTCAGCTGCCCCTCCCCCCGTCCGGAGGCTCCGGGAGCACCTGGCGGCCACGCCCAAGCCCGCTCTGTTCTGGGCCATGTACACCAGGTGAGGGCGTGGCCCTGGGGGCGTGGCCTGGGGAACCCCAAAATTCCCCAAACCAGGGGTGGGGGGGGGGTTTCCTCCCCACTGACATTTTTTGGGGGGGTGGGCGTGGCTGTGGGAGGGGTGTGGCTTTAGGGGTGGAGTTACAGCCATGGGGCGTGGCCTGAGGGGTGAAAGGGGTGTGGCCAAAGGTGGAGGGAGGGGTGGGTGTGTCCTGGGAAGGCGTGGGGTCACAAAGGGGTGTGGCCATGGTCAGTGTTGCCCCGCCCACATTCCTCCTCAGCCGCACCGACCTGGGCCTGGAGCGGAGCAGGGCTGGGAGCCTGTGGAGAGTGACCCCTGAGTGACCCCTGAGTGACCCCCAAGTGACCACTGAGTGACCCCTGAGTGACCACTGACCCCCGAGTGACCCCTGAGTGACCCCCGAGTGACCACTGAGTGACCCATGAATGACCCCCGAGTGACCCCCGAATGACCACTGAGTGACCACTGACCCCCGAGTGACCCCCGAGTGACCACTGAGTGACCGCCGAGTGACCCCCAAGTGACCACTGAGTGACCACTGACCCCTGAGTGCTCCCTTGCTGCCTGAGTGACCCGAGTGACCACTGACCTCCGAGTAACCCATGAGTGACCACTGACCCACGAGTGACCCCTGAGATACCACTGACCTCCGAGTGACCCCTGAGTGACCGCCGACCCCCGAGTGACCACTGACCCCTGAGTGCTCCCGTGTTGCCTGAGTGACCCCTCGCTGACCACTGACCCCTGAGTGACCCCTCGACCCCTCTCCCAGCTGTCCAGTCCTGCTGGTGGTCGGTGACAACTCCCCGCACGAGGACGCCGTGGTGAGTGGGGGAGGGGTGGTGTGGGGGGCTCGTGGTCACTCAAGGTGTGGTCACCTGACCCCACCCTGACCCCCCGGGCCCCTCCCCCAAGGTGGAGTGCAACGCCAAGCTGGACCCGACGCAGACGTCCTTCCTGAAGGTGACCCTTGGCTCCCCGATGGCCGCCGAGTGACCGCCGAGTGACCGCCGAGTGAGCGCCGAGTGACCGCTCGATGGTCACTCACTGGGCTCTCTTGCAGATGGCCGACGGTGGCGGGCAGCCGCAGATCGCCCAGGTAGGGGCCAGAGGTCACGGCGGGGCCAGTGCGTGGGGGGCGGGAGGGGTCACTCAGTGGTCAGTGCTGACCGTGCCCCTCCCCCAGCCCGGCCGGCTGACCGAGGCCGTCAAGTACTTCCTGCAGGGCACGGGCTACAGTGAGTCACGGCGGCGGGGCTCGTTAACGGGCACGGGGGGTCATTAACGGGCACGGGGAGTCATTAACGGGCACGGGGGCTCATTAACGGGCACGGGGGGCTCATTAACACGCACGGGGGCTCATTAACGGGCACGGGGGCTCATTAACGGGCACGGGGGCTCATTAACATGCACGGGGGGCTCATTAACGGGCACGGGGGGTCATTAACGGGCACGGGGGCTCATTAACAGGCACGGGGGGCTCATTAACATGCAAAAATACGGGAAGCCTTTGGGTGGAGGGCATGGACTGGGGAGGGGGCGTGGCTTTCAGGACAGGGTGTGGCTTTGGGTTAAGGGGCGTGGCTTAACAGGGTATGGTGGTTTGGGTGAAACGGACAAAGGGGTGTGATCGAGGTTTGGGTGAAACGGGCGTGGTTTACACAAAGGGGTGTGGTCGAGGTTTGGGTGAAATGGGCGTGGTTTACTCAAAGGGGTGTGGTTTAACAGGGCGTGGGTGAGGTTTGGGTGAAACGAGCGTGCTTTACACAAAGGGGTGTGGTTTCAGAGGGTGTGGTCGAGGTTTGGGTGAAACGAGCATGGTTTACACAAAAGGGTGTGGTTTAACAGGGCGTGGGTGAGGTTTGGGTGAAACGAGCGTGCTTTACACAAAGGGGTGTGGTTTCAGAGGGTGTGGTCGAGGTTTGGGTGAAACGAGCATGGTTTACACAAAGGGGTGTGGTTTCAGAGGGTGTGGTCGAGGTTTGGGTGAAACGAGCATGGTTTACACAAAGGGGTGTGGTTTCAGAGGGTGTGGTCGAGGTTTGGGTGAAACGAGCGTGCTTTACACAAAGGGGTGGGGCTGACTGGGAAAGGGGGTGGTGTGGAGGAGCAGGGGCGCGGTGTGAGGCCAGTGGCCGTGTCCCCGCAGTGGCCGCCTCCGCCATGACGTGCCTGTCCCGCTCCCGCACCGGCTCTGTCACCGTGGGGGAGGGGGAGCGCGGCCGCAGCCGGACCCTGAGCCGGGGCAGCACTGGGGGAGGGGCCGCTCCTCCCCCCACCAATCCCTGAGGGACGCCCCCTTTTCCCCCAAAGCATTCGCTGGGAATCCTCCCTGACCCCTGGGACCCCCTGAATGCTCCCCAGGAGCCCAAGGACTCCCTGGGAACGCCCAGTGGCCTCCAGGACACCCCGGGATGTCCCTGGGACCCCACCCCAGACCCGCTGGGACCCCTCCCATGTGACCCTTGGGACGCTCCCAAACACTCCAGGCCCCCCTCCCAGAATCCTCCAACTCCCAGAGGGATTCCCCCGGGACCCCCAGCATCGCACCCCACCCTCCCTGGGAAGCCCCGGGGACCCTCAGGGGCTCCCCGTGGTGGCAATAAAGGGGCAAAGCAGCGACAGAGCCGCTTCTGCTGTGTGTCAGAAGCTGCACTGGAGCCCTCTCCGGCATCTCCTTGTGGCGACGCTTGAAAATAAACAGACCTGGGGAGGGAAATTCTGGGGGGGGAGGGGGGAAAGTGGAAAAAAACCCGCCAAAACAAAAAAAGAAAAACCAAAGAAATCACACAAACCCAAAACCACCCGCAAAAACCCCAAACCTCCCCAAAAACTAAAACGTCCCAAAAACCCCCCAACACACCCAAAAGCCCAAAAAATCCCCCCCAAAAATCCCCCCTAAGCAACTCCCCCAAAACCCTGAAAAAACCACCTAAAACCTCCTCAAAATCAGAAAGAAACCTTAAAAAAAAATCAAAAAAACCTTTTAAAAATCCTGAAAAAATACCCTAAAACAACCTTAAACCCCCGAAAAAACCCACAAAACCCCTTTAAAAGCTCCCAAATTCCTCCAAAAAGCTTTAAAATCCCTGTAAAAATCCGAAAAAATCCATTTAAAATTCCTTAAAAAAAAAAAAAAAAAGCCCGAAATTGCACCAAAAACCCCCCCAAAAAACCCTTTAAACCTGCTAATGCCTGCCGATCGACTGCTCGACGATCGACTGCCCATGCCTGCCGATCGATTGCTCGGCGATCGACTGATCGTGCCTGCCGATCGATTGCTCGGCGATCGACTGCTAATGCCTGCCGATCGATTGCTCGGCGATCGACTGCTAATGCCTGCCGATCGATTGCTCGGCGATCGACTGATCATGCCTCCCGATCGATTGCTCGGCGATCGACTGCTAATGCCTACCGATCGATTGCTCGGCGATCGACTGATCATGCCTGCCGATTGGGACTGCCGCGGGTGTCACGTGGCCCCGCCCCCGGTTTTAAAGGGGATTTGGGGTGTTTGGAGGGTTTTGAACGTTGTTTTAGGGTATTTTGAAGGGATTTTTTTCAAATTTCTTTTTACTTTTGGGGGTTTTTTAGGGGGTTTTTGGGGTTTTTAGCCCAGCGCTGACCCTGCCCCTCTGTTCACACACACCCCCCGCTCCATCCGGGCAGCGGCGGCGACGCCTCAGTGTGACAAACACGGTTCGCTGTTCTGGGAGAATTACACGGTTTAATAAAAAAGGCGACAGGAGACATGCATAGAGCAAAGGGTTAAACGGCCGGGTGCTTGGCGTCCTGACGCCCTTTTAAACACGTTTTACAGTCCATCCGTTCGTGACACACTCAGAGACCTTCCTGTGCACTCACAGTTCTGGGAACTGTTCAGCACGGCCACTCCTCGGCTCCGCCTTTTCAGAGCACGCGTGGTTTTGGGCTTGTGGTTTTATTCTTCTCCTCATCCCTTTAATTTGGGCGCTGCTCCCGCCGGTGCGTGCTGATAATTGTCCTGCCAGCTGCAGGGGCCCCCATCACGGGCTGTTATCTCTGACTAAGAGGGCACTTTAAGCATACTAGCTCTAAAAGAACACCCCAAAAATATCTCCCAAAACCCCCCCAAAAATCCCCCCAAAAACCCCAAAAAACTCCCCAAAAAATCCCCAAAAAATCCCAAAAAACCCCCAAAACACCCCAAAAATATCTCCCAAAACCCCCCCCAAAATCCCCAAAAAACCTCAAAAAACCCCAAAAAACACCCCAAAAATCCCCGAAAAAATCCCCAAAAACCCCAAAAAACTCAAAAGGCACCGAGAAAAATATCCCCATTAAATTATCCAAAAAAAAATTAAATTACCAAAAAAAAAAAAATTCCAAACAAAATTACCTAACCCTAACCAAAAAACCTCCCCCCAAAAAACCAAAAACATCCCAAAAACACACAAGAGTTACCAAAAATCCACCAGAAAATCACCATACTCTGTCGGCCAAAGGTGAGTAAAAACCCGCAAAAACATCCCAAAAATCTCAAAAATTTCCCAAAAAATCCCCCAAAATTTCCAAAAAATTCCCTCCCAAAATCCCCCAAAATTACCAAAAATATTCCCCAAAAATCACCTGATTTTTGACCTGTGGGCCAAAGGGGAAGAAAAAACCCAAAAAACACCCCAAAAAACCAGCCAAAACCACCCCAAAAATATCTCCCGAAATTATCAAAAATTACCCCAAAAAAATTAGCAAAAAAATCATCCCACAAAATCCCCAAAAATTACCAAAATATCCCCCAAAAAATATCCCCAAAAATTTACCAAAAACTCCCAAGTAAATCCCCAAAAATCAGCTGGACCTGGAAGCCAAAGATGAGAAAAAAACTCAAAAAAACAGCCAAAAACACCCCAAAAATATCCCCCAAAAATCCAAATAAATTTCCTAAAACCCCCAAAAAATTCCCCACCAAAAAACCTCAAAAATTACCAAAAGCCCAAAAAATTACCAAAAAAAAAAATCCTCTAGAAACAACCCAAAAAACTACCCAAAAAACCAGCCAAAAGCATCCCAAAAATATCCCCAAAAATGGCGAAAAAACCCCCCAAAAAACCCCAAAATTTCCCTCTACCCCTCTTTCCCTATAAGTCTGTGTCTTTTTCTCCGTTTCTCTGACTGCATCTTACTATTTTCCTTTAACCCCCGAGTCTTTTGCTTTCTCTCTCTTACCCTAACTCTTTCTCTCTCTGACTGTGTTTCTTTTCCTCTCTAACTCTTTATTTCCCTCTCCCTTTATATTGTCTCCCTCTCTCTTTCTCATTCTATTTCCCTATTTCTCTCTATTTCCCTCTCTTTCATTCTCTGTCTGTTCCTCTAATTCTATTCTTTCTCTCCGTCTGTTTCTCTAACTCTGTTTCCTTCTATTTCTTTCTCTTCCCCTCTGTTTCTCTAACGCTATTTCTTTCTCTCTCCCTCTGTTTCCCTATAACTCTACTTCCCTCTCAATGTATTGCCCCCTATTTCTTGCTGTCTCTTTCTTTCTCTGTCTCTCTCTTTCTCTATTTCCCTTTCTCTCGCTCTCTTTTTCTCTTTCTAACTTTCTTTTCCTTTCTAGCTTTAAAAAAGCAGCAGTAGAAACTTTCAGGCTCCCTGGGAGTAAATTTAAAAAATTAAAAAACCTTTTAAACATTTAAATAAAAAAATTTACTCCCCGGGAGCCAGAAATTTTCTACTGCTGCACCAGACATTTTTTTCTTCTTTTTATATATAGTATATATAGGCCTTAATCAGCGACCCCAGACCACCAAGGAAGGAGGCCCCGCCCCAGGAAAAGAGGCCCCGCCCCAAGGGTCATAGGCCCCACCCCCAGGGGAGGAGGCCCGGCCCCCAGTGGATGAAGCCACGCCCCCAGAAGAGGCTCTGCCCCTGGGGTGTGGCCCCCAGTGGGTGTGGCCTCCTTACCTGGGGCGGAACCTCTTTTCCTGGGGGCGTGGCCCCCTCGGTGGGCAGAATTTTACACGAGGGAGCGTGGCCTACTCCCGGGTGGGCACGGCTTTTCCCCAGGCAAGCGCGCCCCTCTCCCCGGTGGGCCGAGGCTTCTCCTCCGGTGCGCGCAATTAGGGTGATGAGAGAACAGGGCAGCCCCAGGTGTGAGCACTTACAGTGAGCAGCCCCAGGTATTCGCAGTGACCATGACGAGGGGGCAGGTCCTGCTGGGGGCTCTTT
This sequence comes from Luscinia luscinia, assembly GCA_034336685.1. Taxonomy (NCBI): domain Eukaryota; kingdom Metazoa; phylum Chordata; class Aves; order Passeriformes; family Muscicapidae; genus Luscinia; species Luscinia luscinia. The sequence goes on along the minus strand of JAKWBO010000257.1, from coordinate 26,727 downwards.
TAGGGAGAGGGTTTCACTGCTCTCTTCGGTATGGAGCTGCGGGGGGAGAGGAGTTTATGGGGGGCTTCCAGGGGTTCCTCATGGAACGGAGGTGAGAGCACCTCACAGGATCTGGGGGAGCACTGACATGCGGAGCACTGCTACAGGCAGGTGCTGAGGGACAAACTTCTGTGCGAGGAAGCAACTGCTGAGCAGGTGAGCCCGTGTGGCTCCCGCCCCGCGCCCGGCTCCCGCCCCGCGCCGGCTCCCGCCCCGCCCCTCGCCCCGCCTCGCGCCGCCTCCCGCCCCTCGCCGGCTCCCTCCCCTCGCCCCGCCCCGCGCCGGCCCCTCGCCCCGCCCGCCACCGGCTCCCTCCCCTCGCCCCGCCCCGCCCGGCCCCTCGCCCCGCCCCGCGCCGGCTCCCTCCCCTCGCCCCGCCCCGCCCGGCCCCTCGCCCCGCCCCGCCCGGCCCCTCGCCCCGCCCCGCGCCGGCTCCCGCCCCGCCCGCGTCGGCTCGCCCGCCCAGCGCCTCCCCTCGCTAGCGGCACCGCCCCGAGGACCCGGGCTGTCTTGGGAGACGGTGAGTGGCAGAATTGTCTGGTTTTGGTCGGTGCGCTGCTAAGAGGCTACACTGATGTTTAACTTTCTTTTTTGCAGCTGACTAAGAGAGAACAGCGTGGTGCTGGCAGAAATTTCCCAGCTTGCAAGAGGCTTTTCCTCACACCTGACATGCATTCTCTGCCCTGGTTGCCTGGATGTCAGAAAGATAAGTGAAGGGGCATGACTCAGAGAGGGGGCAGGAGGGAGATGCTGGGTCTGGACTGTTCAGGAGGGGTTTTTAAGGCAACTTTAGAGGTTGGCATGTCTAAGAAGTAGTGCTTTAGGCTCCATAAGGGGAAAGTCTCGATTTGATCCCCATGCTGAGTTGCACAGGGTAGAGCAGTTCCGGTGGGTGTCACGTCACTTGTCTGTGGTGCTGTCTGTCTTTTCTGTGTGTTGTATTGTCTGTGTCTTGCCTTAGTCCTTCGAGTGCAGTAGCAGAGAATCTGGTGTCATTCATAGCATCTTGTGCTATCTTCATTCCTTGGCCTGTCACCGGTGCCATCCAAGCTTTGGCTCAGGAGCTTGAACAGCCATCGGAATCTTATCTCTTTTTGGAAGCATCCAGACATAGGTCTTGTAAGGCCTTGTTCTGAGCTGTATTGACAGCTGTGGCTCCCAGGGATCCATTTCAGCCGATTGGGATTTGGAAGAAGGCGAAGAGAGAGAAGATTCTTCAGCAGTGGTCTCTGCAGTTCTTGGAAAAAATGCTTCCACTAGCATCTTTTTTTAACCTTGTAAGCCTGCTATCAGTCCCCCCTAGGTCATCTCATTTGGAATTCCCTCAGTCTTCTCAGTCCTTCTTCTGACGAGAGTTCTTTAGCCTCCCTAGTGTCAGCAATGGCCGGCCCACCCGTGGGTGGGCGTGCAGAAGGGCCTGATGTTGCCTCTGGGTGTGCCGCCACTGCCGGCCCACTCGTGGGTGGGCGTGCAGAAGGGCCTGATGTTGCCTCTGGGTGTGCCGCCACGGCCGGCCCACCCGTGGGTGGGCGTGCAGAAGGGCCTGCGTGGGGCTCTGTGTGTGCCGCCACGGCCGGCCCACCCGTGGGTGGGGCGTGCAGAACTTGTTCGCGTGTGCCACTGGGTGTGCCGCCACGGCCGGCCCACCACCCGTGGGTGAAGCGTGCAGAAGGGCCTGCGGTTGCCTCTGGGTGTGCCGCCACGGCCGGCCCACCCGTGGGTGGGCGTGCAGAAGGGTTTGCGGTTGTTTCTGGGTGTGCCGCCACGGCCGGCCCACCCGTGGGTGGGCGTGCAGAAGGGCCTGCGGTTGCCTCTGGATGTGCCGCCACGGCCGGTCCACCCGTGGGTGGGCGTGCAGAAGGGCCTGCGGTTGCCTCTGGGTGTGCCGCCACGGCCGACCCACCCGTGGGTGGGCGTGCAGAACTGTTTGCGTGATCCACTGGCTGTGCCGCCACAGCCAGCCCACCTGTGGGTGGGCGTGCAGAACTGTTTGCGTGTGCCTCTGGGTGTGCCGCCACGGCCCGCCCACCCGTGGGAGGACGTGCAGGAGGGCCTGCGTTTGCCTCTCGGTGTGCCGCCACGGCCGGCCCACCCGTGGGTGGGCGTGCAGAAGGGTTTGTGGTTGCCTCTGGGTGTGCCGCCACGGCCGGCCCACCCATCGGTGGGCGTGCAGAAGGGCCTGCAGTTGCCTCTGGGTGTGCCGCCACGGCCGGCCCACCCGTGGGTGGGCGTGCAGAACTGTTTGCGTGTGCCTCTGGGTGTGCCGCCACGGCCGGCCCACCCGTGGGTGGGCGTGCAGAAGGGCCTGCGTGTGGCTCTGGGTGTGCCGCCACGGCCGGCCCACCCGTGGGTGGGCGTGCAGAAGGGCCTGCAGTTGCCTCCGGGTGTGCCGCCACGGCCGGCCCACCCGTGGGTGGGCGTGCAGAAGGGCCGGCAGTTTCCTCTGCGTGTGCCGCCACGGCCGGCCCACATGTGGGTGGGCGTGCAGAACTGTTTGCGTGTTCCAGTGGGTGTGCCGCCACGGCCGGCCCACCCGTGTGTGGGCGTGCAGAAGGGTTTGCGGTTGCCTCTGGGTGTGCCGCCATGGCCGGCCCACCCGTGGGTGGGCGTGCGGAAGGGTTTGTGGTTGCCTCTGGGTGTGCCGCCACGGCCGGCCCACCCGTGGGTGGGCGTGCAGAAGGGCCTTCGTTTGCCTCTGGGTGTGCCGCCACGGCAGGCCCACCCGTGGAGTGGGCGTGTAGAAGGGCCTGCGTGTGGTTCTGGGTGTGCCGCCACGGCCGGCCCACCCGTGGGTGGGCGTGCAGAAGGGCCTTTGGTTGCTTCTGGGTGTGCCGCCACAACCGGCCACCGCGTGGGTGGGGCGTGCAGAAGAGCCTGCGTGGGGCTCTGGGTGTGCCGCCACGGCCGGCCAAGCACCGTGGGTAGGCGTGCAGAAGGGCCTGCGGTTGCCTCTGGGTGTGCCGCCACGGCCGGCCCACCCGTGGGTGGGCGTGCAGAACTGTTTGCGTGTGCCTCTGGGTGTGCTGCCACGGGCGGCCCACCCGTGGGTGGGGCGTGCAGAACTGTTTGCGTGTGCCACTGGTTGTGCCGCCACGGCCGGCCCACCCGTGGGTGGGGCGTGCAGAAGTGCCTGCGGTTGCCTCTGGGTGTGCCGCCACGGCCGGCCCACCCGATGGGTGGGGCGTGCAGAACTGTTCGCGTGTGCCACTGGATGTGCCGCCACGGCCGGCCCACCCGTGGGTGGGCGTGCAGAACTGTTTGCGTGATGCCACTGGGTGTGCCGCCACGGCCGGCCCACCCGTGGGTGGGCGTGCAGAACTGTTTGCGTGTGCCACTGGGTGTGCCGCCACGGCCGGCCCACCCGTGGGTGGGGCGTGCAGAAGGGTTTGCGGTTTGCCTCTGGGTGTGCCGCCACGGCCGGCCCACCCGTGGGTGGGCGTGCAGAACTGTTTGCGTGTGCCACTGGGTGTGCCGCTACGGCCGGCCCACCCGTGGGTGGGCGTGCAGATGGAGTGTGTGGTGTGCCTCTGGGTGTGCCGCCACGGCCGGCCCACCCGTGGGTGGGCGTGCAGAAGGGCCTGCGGTTGCCTCTGGGTGTGCCGACACGGCCGGCCCACCCGTGGGTGGGCGTGCAGAAGGGCCTACGGTTGCCTCTGGGTGTGCCGCCACGGCCGGCCCACCCGTGGGTGGGCGTGCAGAACTGTTTGCGTGTGCCACTGGGTGTGCAGCTACGGCCGGCCCACCCGTGGGTGGGCGTGCAGAACTGTTTGCGGTTGCCTCTGGGTGTGCCGCCACGGCCGGCCCACCCGTGGGTGGGCGTGCAGAAGGGCCTGCGGCTGCCTCTGGGTGTGCCGCCACGGCCGGCCCACCCGTGGGTGGGCGTGCAGAACTGTTTCGCGTGTGCCACTGGGTGTGCCGCCACGGCCGGCCCACCCGTGGGTGGGGCGTGCAGAAGGGTTTGCGGTTGCCTCTGGGTGTGCCGCCACGGCCGGCCCACCCGTGGGTGGGCGTGCAGAAGGGCCTGCGGTTGCCTCTGGGTGTGCCGCCACGGCCCGGCCCACCCGTGGGTGGGCGTGCAGAACTGTTTGCGTGTGCCACTGGGTGTGCCGCCACGGCCGGCCCACCCGTGGGTGGGCGTGCAGAACTGTTTGCGTGTGCCACTGGGTGTGCCGCCACGGCCGGCCCACCCGTGGGTGGGCGTGCAGAACTGTTTGCGTGTGCCAATGGGTGTGCCGCCACGGCCGGCCCACCCGTGGTGTGAAGCGTGCAGAACTGTTCTGCGTGTGCCACTGGGTGTGCCGCCACGGCCGGCCCACCCGTGGGTAGGCGTGCAGAAGGTCCTGCGGTTGCCTCTGGGTGTGCCGCCACGGCCGGCCCACCCGTGGGTGGGGCGTGCAGAAGGGCCTGCAGTTGCCTCTGGGTGTGCCGCCACGGCCGGCCACCCGTGGAGTGGGCGTGCAGAACTGTTTGCGTGTGCCTCTGGGTGTGCCGCCACGGCCGGCCCACCCGTGGGTGGGCGTGCAGAAGGGTTTGCGTGTGCCACTGGGTGTGCCGCCACGGCCGGCCCACCCGTGGGTGGGGCGTGCAGAAGGGCCTGCAGTTGCCTCTGGGTGTGCCGCCACGGCCGGCCCACCCGTGGGTGGGCGTGCAGAAACAGTTTGCGTGTTGCCTCTGGGTGTGCCGCCACGGCCGGCCCACCCGTGGGTGGGCGTGCAGAACGGTTGCGTGTGCCACTGGGTGTGCCGCCACGGCCGGCCCACCCGTGGGTGAGCGTGCAGAACGGTTTGCGTGTTGCCTCTGGGTGTGCCGCCACGGCCGGCCCACCCAAGAGGGTGGGCGTGCAGAACTGTTTGCGTGTGCCACTGGATGTGCCGCCACGGCCGGCCCACCCGTGGGTGGGCGTGCAGAACTGTCTGCGTGATGCCACTGGGTGTGCCGCCACGGCCGGCTCACCCGTGGGTGGCGTGCAGAACTCTTTGCGTGTGCCACTGGAGTGTGCCGCCACGGCCGGCCCACCCGTGGTGGGGCGTGCAGAACTGTTTGCGTGTTGCCACTGGATGTGCCGCCACGGCCGGCCCACCGGTGGGTGGGGCGTGCAGAAAGTACTGCGTTTGCCTCTGGGTGTGCCGCCACGGCCGGCCCACCGTGGGTGGGCGTGCAGAACTGTTTGCGTGTGCCACTGGGTGTGCCGCCACGGCCGGCCCACCCGTGGGTGGGCGTGCAGAACTGTTTGCGTGTGCCACTGGGTGTGCCGCCACGGCCGGCCTACCCGTGGGTGGGCGTGCAGAACAGGGTTGCGGTTGCCACTGGGTGTGCCGCCACGGCCGGCCTAACCGTGGGTGGGGCGTGCAGAAGGGCCTGCGGTTGCCTCTGGGTGTGCCGCCACGGCCGGCCCACCCGTGGGTGGGCGTGCAGAACTGTTTGCGTGTGCCACTGGGTGTGCAGCCTCGGCCGGCCCACCCGTGGGTGGGCGTGCAGAACTGTTTGCGGTTGCCTCTGGGTGTGCCGCCACGGCCGGCCCACCCGTGGGTGGGCGTGCAGAAGACCTACGTGTTGCCTCTGGGTGTGCCGCCACGGCCGGCCCACCCGTGGAGTGGGCGTGCAAGAACTTGTGCGTGTGCCACTGGGTGTGCCGCCACGGCCGGCCCACCCGTGGGTGGGCGTGCAGAACTGTTTGCGTGTGCCACTGGGTGTGCCGCCACGGCCGGCCCACCCGTGGAGTGGGCGTGCAGAAGGGTTTGCGGTTGCCTCTGGGTGTGCCGCCACGGCCGGCCCACCCGTGGGTGAAGGCGTGCAGAAGGAGCCTGCAGTTGCCTCTGGGTGTGCCGCCACGGCCGACCCACCCGTGGGTGGCGTGCAGAACTGTTTGCGTGTGCCACTGGGTGTGCCGCCACGGCCCTGCCCACCCAAGTGGGTGAGGCGTGCAGAACGGTTTGCGTGTTGCCTCTGGGTGTGCCGCCACGGCCGGCCCACCCGTGGGTGGGGCGTGCAGAAAGGCCTGCGGTTGCCTCTGGGTGTGCCGCCACGGCCGGCCCACCCGTGGGTGGGGCGTGCAGAAAGAGCCTGCGGTTGCCTCTGGGTGTGCCGCCACGGCCGGCCCACCCGTGGGTGGGCGTGCAGAACTGTTTGCGTGTGCCTCTGGGTGTGCCGCCACGGCCGGCCCACCCGTGGGTGGGCGTGCAGAAGGGCCTGCGGTTGCCTCTGGGTGTGCCGCCACGGCCGGCCCACCCGTGGGTGGGCGTGCAGAACTGTTTGCGTGTGCCTCTGGGTGTGCCGCCACGGCCGGCCCACCCGTGGGTGGGCGTGCAGAAGGGCCTGCAGTTTGCCTCTGGGTGTGCTGCCACGGCCGGCCCACCCGTGGGTGGGCGTGCAGAACTGTTTGCGTTTGCCTCTGGGTGTGCCGCCACGGCCGGCCCACCCGTGGGTGGGCGTGCAGAAGGGTTTGTGGTTGCCTCTGGGTGTGCCGCCACGGCCGGCCCACCCGTGGGTGGGCGTGCAGAACTGTTTGCGTGTGCCTCTGGGTGTGCCGCCGCGGCCGCCCACCCGTGGGTGGGCGTGCAGAAGAACCCTGCGTGTGGCTCTGGGTGTGCCGCCACGGCCGTCCCACCCGTGGGTGGGGCGTGCAGAAAGGCCTGCAGTTGCCTCTGGGTGTGCCGCCACGGCCGGCCCACCCGTGGGTGGGCGTGCAGAAGGGCCGGCAGTTCCTCTGGGTGTGCCGCCACGGCCGGCCCACACGTGGGTGGGCGTGCAGAACTGTTGCGTGTTCAATTGGGTGTGCCGCCACGGCCGGCCCACCCGTGGGTGGGGCGTGCAGAAGGGTTTGCGGTTGCCTCTGGGTGTGCCGCCACGGCCGGCCCACCCGTGGGTGGGGCGTGCAGAAGGGTTTGCGGTTGCCTCTGGGTGTGCCGCCACGGCCGGCCCACCCGTGGGTGGGCGTGCAGAAGGGCCTTGCGTGTTGCCTCTGGGTGTGCCGCCACGGCCGGCCCACCGTGGGTGGGCGTGCAGAAGAGCCTGCGTGTGCCTCTGGGTGTGCCGCCACGGCCGGCCCACCCGTGGGTGGGCGTGCAGAAGGGCCTTTGGTTGCGCTTCTGGGTGTGCCGCCACGGCCGGCCCACGCGTGGGTGGGGCGTGCAGAAGGGCCTGCGTGTGCCTCTGGGTGTGCCGCCACGGCCGGCCGACCCGTGGGTGGGGCGTGCAGAAGGGCCTGCGAGTTGCCTCTGGGTGTGCCGCCCACGGCCGGCCGCACCCGTGGAGTGGGCGTGCAGAACTGTTTGCGTGTGCCTCTGGGTGTGCCGCCACGGCCGGCCCACCCGTGGGTGGCGTGCAGATCTGTTTGCGTGTGCCACTGGGTGTGCCGCCACGGCCGGCCCACCCGTGGGTGGGCGTGCAGAAGTGTCTGCGTTTGCCTCTGGGTGTGCCGCCACGGCCGGCCCACCCGTGGAGTGGGCGTGCAGAAGGGCCTGCGGTTGCAGCACTGGGTGTGCCGCCACGGCCGGCCCACCCGTGGGTAGGCGTGCAGAAGGGCCTGCGTGTGCCAGTGGGTGTGCCGCCACGGCCGGCCCACCCGTGGGTGGGCGTGCAGAACTGTTTGCGTGTGCCACTGGTTGTTCCGCCACGGCCGGCCCACCCGTGGGTGGGCGTGCAGAACTTGTTCGCGGTTGCCTCTGGGTGTGCCGCCACGGCCGGCCCACCCGTGGGTGGGGCGTGCAGAAGGGTCTGCGGTTGCCTCTGGGTGTGCCGCCACGGCCGGCCCACCCGTGGGTGGGCGTGCAGAAGTGCTTGCGTTTGCCTCTGGGTGTGCCGCCACGGCTGGCCCACCCGTGGGTGGGCGTGCAGAACTGTTTGCGTGTGCCACTGGGTGTGCCGCCACGGCCGGCCCACCCGTGGGTGGGCGTGCAGAAGGGATTTGCGTAGTTGCCTCTGGGTGTGCCGCCACGGCCGGCCCACCCGTGGAGTGGGCGTGCAGAAGGGCCTGCGTTTGCCTCTGGGTGTGCCGCCACGGCCGGCCCACCACGTGGGTGGGGGATGCAGAAGGGCCTGCGTGTTGCCTCTGGGTGTGCCGCCACGGCCGGCCCACCCGTGGGTGGGCGTGCAGAAGGGCCTGCGGTTGCCTCTGGGTGTGCCGCCACGGCCGGCCCACCCGTGTGTGGGCGTGCAGAACTGTTTGCGTGTGCCACTGGGTGTGCCGCCACGGCCGGCCCACCCGTGGGTGGGCGTGCAGAACTGTTTGCGGTTGCCTCTGGGTGTGCCGCCACGGCCGGCCCACCCGTGGGTGGGCGTGCAGAAGGGCCTGTGGTTGCCTCTGGGTGTGCCGCCACGGCCGGCCCACCCGTGGGTGGGCGTGCAGAACTGTTTGCGTGTGCCACTGGGTGTGCCGCCACGGCTGGCCCACCCGTGGGTGGGCGTGCAGAAGGGTTTGCGTGTGCCACTGGGTGTGCCGCCACGGCCGGCCCACCCGTGGGTGGGCGTGCAGAAGGGTTTGCGTGTTGCCTCTGGGTGTGCCGCCACGGCCGGCCCACCCGTGGGTGGGCGTGCAGAACTGTTTGCGTGTGCCTCTGGGTGTGCCGCCACGGCCGGCCCACCCGTGGGTGGGCGTGCAGAACGGTTTGCGTGTGCCTCTGGGTGTGCCGCCACGGCCGGCCCACCCGTGGGTGGGCGTGCAGAACAGTTTGCGTGTGCCTCTGGGTGTGCCGCCACGGCCGGCCCACCCGTGGGTGGGCGTGCAGAACTGCTTGCGTGTGCCACTGGGTGTGCCGCCACGGCCGGCCCACCCGTGGGTGGGCGTGCAGAACTGTTTGCGTGATGCCACTGGGTGTGCCGCCACGGCCGGCCCACCCGTGGGTGGGCGTGCAGAACTGTTTGCGTGTGCCACTGGGTGTGCCGCCACGGCCGGCCCACCGTGGGTGGGCGTGCAGAACTGTTTGCGTGTGCCACTGGGTGTGCCGCCACGGCCGGCCCACCCGTGGGTGGGCGTGCAGAAGTGTCTGCGTGTTGCCTCTGGGTGTGCCGCCACGGCCGGCCTACCCGTGGAGTGGGGCGTGCAGAACGGGTTTGCGGTTGCCTCTGGGTGTGCCGCCACGGCCGGCCCACCCGTGGGGTGGGGCGTGCAGAAGGGCCTGCGTGTTGCCTCTGGGTGTGCCGCCACGGCCGGCCCACCCGTGGGTGGGCGTGCAGAACTGTTTGCGTGTGCCACTGGGTGTGCCGCCACGGCCGGCCCACCCGTGGGTTGGCGTGCAGAACTGTTTGCGTGTTGCCTCTGGGTGTGCCGCCACGGCCGGCCCACCCGTGGGTGGGCGTGCAGAAGGGCCTGCGGTGTGCCTCTGGGTGTGCCGCCACGGCCGGCCCACCCGTGGGTGGGCGTGCAGAACTGTTTGCGTGTGCCACTGGGTGTGCCGCCACGGCCGGCCCACCCGTGGGTGGGCGTGCAGAAGTGTTTGCGTGTGCCACTGGGTGTGCCGCCACGGCCGGCCCACCCGTGGGTGGGCGTGCAGAAGGGCCTGCGGTTGCCTCTGGGTGTGCCGCCACGGCCGGCCCACCCGTGGGTGGGCGTGCAGAAGTGCCTGCGTTTGCCTCTGGGTGTGCCGCCACGGCTGGCCCACCCGTGGGTGGGCGTGCAGAACTGTTTGCGTGTGCCACTGGGTGTGCCGCCACGGCCGGCCCACCCGTGGGTGGGCGTGCAGAAGTGTTTGCGTGTGCCTCTGGGTGTGCCGCCACGGCCGGCCCACCCGTGGGGTGGGCGTGCAGAAGGGTTTGCGTGTTGCCTCTGGGTGTGCCGCCACGGCCGGCCCACCCGTGGGTGGGCGTGCAGAAGGGCCTGCGGTTGCCTCTGGGTGTGCCGCCACGGCCGGCCCACCCGTGGGTGGGCGTGCAGAAGGGCCTGCGGTTGCCTCTGGGTGTGCCGCCACGGCCGGCCCACCCGTGGGTGGGCGTGCAGAACTGTTTGCGTGTGCCACTGGGTGTGCCGCCACGGCCGGCCCACCCGTGGGTGGGCGTGCAGAAGTGTTTGCGTGTTGCCTCTGGGTGTGCCGCCACGGCCGGCCCCACCCGTGGGTGGGCGTGCAGAAGGGCCTGCGGTTGCCTCTGGGTGTGCCGCCACGGCCGGCCCACCCGTGGGTGGGCGTGCAGAACTGTTTGCGTGTGCCACTGGGTGTGCCGCTACGGCCGGCCCACCCGTGGGTGGGCGTGCAGAAGGGTTTGCGTGTGTCACTGGGTGTGCCGCCACGGCCGGCCCACCCGTGGGTGGGCGTGCAGAAGGGTTTGCGTGTGCCACTGGGTGTGCCGCCACGGCCGGCCTACACGTGGGTGGGCGTGCAGAAACTGTTTGCGTGTGCCTCTGGGTGTGCCGCCACGGCCGGCCCACCCGTGGGTGGGCGTGCAGAACGGTTTGCGTGTTGCCTCTGGGTGTGCCGCCACGGCCGGCCCACCCGTGGGTGGGCGTGCAGAACTGTTTGCGTGTGCCTCTGGGTGTGCCGCCACGGCCGGCCCACCCGTGGGTGGGCGTGCAGAACTGTCTGCGTGTGCCACTGGGTGTGCCGCCACGGCCGGCCCACCCGTGGGTGGGCGTGCAGAACTGTTTGCGTGTGCCACTGGGTGTGCCGCCACGGCCGGCCCACCCGTGGGTGGGCGTGCAGAACTGCTTTGCGTGTGCCACTGGGTGTGCCGCCACGGCCGGCCCACCCGTGGGTGGGCGTGCAGAACTGTTTGCGTGTGCCACTGGGTGTGCCGCCACGGCCGGCCCACCCGTGGGTGGGCGTGCAGAAGTGTCTGCGTTTGCCTCTGGGTGTGCCGCCACGGCCGGCCCACCCGTGGGTGGGCGTGCAGAACGGGTTTGCGTGTTGCCACTGGGTGTGCCGCCACGGCCGGCCCACCCGTGGGTGGGCGTGCAGAAGAGCCTGCGGTTGCCTCTGGGTGTGCCGCCACGGCCGGCCCACCCGTGGGTGGGCGTGCAGAACTGTTTGCGTGTGCCACTGGGTGTGCCGCCACGGCCGGCCCACCCGTGGGTGGGCGTGCAGAACTGTTTGCGGTGTGCCTCTGGGTGTGCCGCCACGGCCGGCCCACCCGTGGGTGAGGCGTGCAGAAGGTGCCTGCGTGTTGCCTCTGGGTGTGCCGCCACGGCCGGCCCACCCGTGGAGTGGGCGTGCAGAACTGTTTGCGTGTGCCACTGGGTGTGCCGCCACGGCCGGCCCACCCGTGGGTGGGCGTGCAGAACTGTTTGCGTGTGCCACTGGGTGTGCCGCCACGGCCGGCCCACCCGTGGGTGGGCGTGCAGAAGGGCCTGCGTGTTGCCTCTAGGTGAGCCGACACGGCCGGCCCACCCGTGGGTGGGCGTGCAGAAGTGCCTGCGTTTGCCTCTGGGTGTGCCGCCACGGCCGGCCCACCCGTGGGTGGGCGTGCAGAACTGTTAGCATGTGCCACTGGGTGTGCCGCCACGGCCGGCCCACCCGTGGGTGGGCGTGCAGAAGAGTTTGCGTGTTGCCTCTGGGTGTGCCGCCACGGCCGGCCCACCCGTGGGTGGGCGTGCAGAAGGGCCTGCGTGTTGCCTCTGGGTGTGCCGCCACGGCCGGCCCACCCGTGGGTGGGCGTGCAGAAGGGCCTGCGGTTGCCTCTGGGTGTGCCGCCACGGCCGGCCCACCCGTGGGTGGGCGTGCAGAAGGGCCTGCGGTTGCCTCTGGGTGTGCCGCCACGGCCGGCCCACCCGTGGGTGGGCGTGCAGAACTGTTTGCGTGTGCCACTGGGTGTGCCGCCACGGCCGGCCCACCCGTGGGTGGGCGTGCAGAACTGTTTGCGGTTGCCTCTGGGTGTGCCGCCACGGCCGGCCCACCCGTGGGTGGGCGTGCAGAAGGGCCTGCGTGCTGCCTCTGGGTGTGCCGCCACGGCCGGCCCACCCGTGGGTGGGCGTGCAGAACTGTTTGCGTGTGCCACTGGGTGTGCCGCCACGGCCGGCCCACCCGTGGGTGGGCGTGCAGAAGGGTTTGCGTGTTGCCTCTGGGTGTGCCGCCACGGCCGGCCCACCCGTGGGTGGGCGTGCAGAAGTGTTTGCGTGTGCCACTGGGTGTGCCGCCACGGCCGGCCCACCCGTGGGTGGGCGTGCAGAACTGTTTGCGTGTGCCTCTGGGTGTGCCGCCACGGCCGGCCCACCCGTGGGTGGGCGTGCAGAACAGTTTGCGTGTGCCTCTGGGTGTGCCGCCACGGCCGGCCCACCCGTGGGTGGGCGTGCAGAACGGTTTGCGTGTGCCTCTGGGTGTGCCGCCACGGCCGGCCCACCCGTGGGTGGGCGTGCAGAAGCTGTTTGCGTGTGCCATCTGGGTGTGCCGCCACGGCCGGCCCACCCGTGGAGTGGGCGTGCAGAACTGTTTGCGTGTGCCACTGGGTGTGCCGCCACGGCCGGCCCACCCGTGGGTGGCGTGCAGAACTGTTTGCGTGTGCCACTGGGTGTGCCGCCACGGCCGGCCCACCCGTGGGTGGGCGTGCAGAACTGTTTGCGTGTGCCACTGGGTGTGCCGCCACGGCCGGCCCACCCGTGGGTGGGCGTGCAGAAGTGCCTGCGTGTTGCCTCTGGGTGTGCCGCCACGGCGGCCCACCCGTGGGTGGGCGTGCAGAAGTGTCTGCGGTTGCCACTGGGTGTGCCGCCACGGCCGGCCCACCCGTGGGTGGGCGTGCAGAACTGCTTGCGTGTTGCCTCTGGGTGTGCCGCCACGGCCGGCCCACCCGTGGGTGGGCGTGCAGAACTGTTTGCGTGTGCCACTGGGTGTGCCGCCACGGCCGGCCCACCCGTGGGTGGGCGTGCAGAACTGTTTGCGTGTGCCACTGGGTGTGCCGCCACGGCCGGCCCACCCGTGGGTGGGCGTGCAGAAGTGTTTGCGTGTTGCCTCTGGGTGTGCCGCCACGGCCGGCCCACCCGTGGGTGGGCGTGCAGAAGGATCTGCGTGTTGCCTCTGGGTGTGCCGCCACGGCCGGCCCACCCGTGGGTGGGCGTGCAGAACTGTTTGCGTGTGCCACTGGGTGTGCCGCCACGGCCGGCCCACCCGTGGGTGGGCGTGCAGAAGGGTTTGCGTGTTGCCTCTGGGTGTGCCGCCACGGCCGGCCCACCCGTGGGTGGGCGTGCAGAAGGGTTTGCGGTTGCCTCTGGGTGTGCCGCCACGGCCGGCCCACCCGTGGGTGGGCGTGCAGAAGGGCCTGCGGTTGCCTCTGGGTGTGCCGCCACGGCCGGCCCACCCGTGGGTGGGCGTGCAGAACTGTTTGCGTGTGCCTCTGGGTGTGCCGCCACGGCCGGCCCACCCGTGGAGTGGGCGTGCAGAAGGGCCTGCGTGTTGCCTCTGGGTGTGCCGCCACGGCCGGCTCACCCGTGGGTGGGCGTGCAGAACTGTTTGCGTGTGCCTCTGGGTGTGCCGCCACGGCCGGCCCATTCGTGGGTGGGCGTGCAGAAAGAGCCTGCGGGTTGCCTCTGGGTGTGCCGCCACGGCCGGCCCACCCGTGGGTGGGCGTGCAGAACTGTTTGCGTGTGCCACTGGGTGTGCCGCCACGGCCGGCCCACCCGTGGAGTGGGCGTGCAGAACTGTTTGCGTGTGCCACTGGATGTGCCGCCACGGCCGGCCCACCCGTGGGTGGGCGTGCAGAAGGCTGTATGCGTGATGCCACTGGGTGTGCCGCCACGGCCGGCCCACCCGTGGGTGGGCGTGCAGAACTGTTTGCGTGTGCCACTGGGTGTGCCGCCACGGCCGGCCCACCCGTGGGGTGGGCGTGCAGGAACTGTTTGCGTGTGCCACTGGGTGTGCCGCCACGGCCGGCCCACCCGTGGGTGGGCGTGCAGAACTGTTTGCGTGTGCCACTGGGTGTGCCGCCACGGCCGGCCCACCCGTGGGTGGGGCGTGCAGAAGTGTTTGCGTGTTGCCTCTGGGTGTGCCGCCACGGCCGGCCCACCCGTGGAGTGGGGCGTGCAGAAGGGTTTGCGGTTGCCTCTGGGTGTGCCGCCACGGCCGGCCCACCCGTGGGTGGAGCGTGCAGAAGGGCCTGCGGTTGCCTCTGGGTGTGCCGCCACGGCCGGCCCACCCGTGGGTGGGCGTGCAGAACTGTTCGCGTGTGCCACTGGGTGTGCCGCCACGGCCGGCCCACCCGTGGGTGGGCGTGCAGAAGGGCCTGCGGTTGCCTCTGGGTGTGCCGCCACGGCCGGCCCACCCGTGGGTGGGCGTGCAGAAGACTGTCTGCGTGTTGCCTCTGGGTGTGCCGCCACGGCCGGCCCACCCGTGGGTGGGCGTGCAGAAGAGCCTGCGTGTTGCCTCTGGGTGTGCCGCCACGGCCGGCCCACCCGTGGGTGGGCGTGCAGAACTGTTTGCGTGTGCCACTGGGTGTGCCGCCACGGCCGGCCCACCCGTGGGTGGGGCGTGCAGAAGTGTTTGCGGTTGCCTCTGGGTGTGCCTCCACGGCCGGCCCACCCGTGGGTGGGCGTGCAGAAGTGTCTGCGTGTTGCCTCTGGGTGTGCCGCCACGGCCGGCCCACCCGTGGGTGGGCGTGCAGAAGCTGTTTGCGTGTGCCTCTGGGTGTGCCGCCACGGCCGGCCCACCCGTGGGTAGGCGTGCAGAACTGTTTGCGTGTTGCCTCTGGGTGTGCCGCCACGGCCGGCCCACCCGTGGGTGGGCGTGCAGAAGTGTTTGCGTGTGCCACTGGGTGTGCCGCCACGGCCGGCCCACCCGAGTGGGTGGGGGTGCAGAACTGTTTGCGTGTGCCACTGGGTGTGCCGCCACGGCCGGCCCACCCGTGGGTGGGCGTGCAGAACTGTTTGCGTGTTGCCTCTGGGTGTGCCGCCACGGCCGGCCCACCCGTGGGTGGGCGTGCAGAAGGGTCTGCGGTATGCCTCTGGGTGTGCCGCCACGGCCGGCCCACCCGTGGGTGGGCGTGCAGAACTGTTTGCGTGTGCCACTGGGTGTGCCGCCACGGCCGGACCACCCGTGGGTGGGCGTGCAGAACTGTTTGCGTGTGCCACTGGGTGTGCCGCCACGGCCGGCCTACCCGTGGGGTGGGCGTGCAGAAGAGTTCGCGGTTGCCTCTGGGGTGTGCCGCCACGGCCGGCCCACCCGTGGGTGAGCGTGCAGAACTGCTTGCGTGTGCCACTGGGTGTGCCGCCACGGCCGGCCCACCCGTGGGTGGGCGTGCAGAAGGGCCTGCGGTTGCCTCTGGGTGTGCCGCCACGGCCGGCCCACCCGTGGGTGGCGTGCAGAACTGTTTGCGTGTGCCTCTGGGTGTGCCGCCACGGCCGGCCCACCCGTGGAGTGGGGCGTGCAGAACGGTTTGCGGTTGCCTCTGGGTGTGCCGCCACGGCCGGCCCACCCGTGGGTGGGCGTGCAGAAGGGCCTGCGGTTGCCTCTGGGTGTGCCGCCACGGCCGGCCCACCCGTGGGTGGGCGTGCAGAAGAGCCTGCGTGTGCCTCTGGGTGTGCCGCCACGGCCGGCCCACCCGTGGGTGGGCGTGCAGAACTGTTTGCGTGTGCCTCTGGGTGTGCCGCCACGGCCGGCCCACCCGTGGGTGGGCGTGCAGAACTGTCTGCGTGTGCCACTGGGTGTGCCGCCACGGCCGGCCCACCCGTGGGTGGGGCGTGCAGAACTGTTTGCGTTGCCACTGGGTGTGCCGCCACGGCCGGCCCACCCGTGGGTGGGCGTGCAGAACTGTTTGCGTGTGCCACTGGGTGTGCCGCCACGGCCGGCCCACCCGTGGGTGGGGCGTGCAGAAGAGCCTGCGGTTGCCTCTGGGTGTGCCGCCACGGCCGGCCCACCCGTGGGTGGGGCGTGCAGAAGAGCCGGCAGTTGCCTCTGGGTGTGCCGCCACGGCCGGCCCACCCGTGGGTGGGGCGTGCAGAACTGTTTGCGTGTGCCACTGGGTGTGCCGCCACGGCCGGCCCACCCGTGGGTGGGCGTGCAGAACTGTTTGCGTGTGCCACTGGGTGTGCCGCCACGGCCGGCCCACCCGTGGGTGGGCGTGCAGAACTGTTTGCGTGTGCCACTGGGTGTGCCGCCACGGCCGGCCCACCCGTGGGTGGGCGTGCAGAAGCTGTATGCGTGATGCCACTGGGTGTGCCGCCACGGCCGGCCCACCCGTGGGTGGGCGTGCAGAACTGTTTGCGTGTGCCACTGGGTGTGCCGCCACGGCCGGCCCACCCGTGGGTGGGCGTGCAGAAGGGTTTGCGGTTGCCTCTGGGTGTGCCGCCAGGGCCGGCCCCACCCGTGGGTGGGCGTGCAGAAGGGCCTGCGTGTTGCCTCTGGGTGTGCCGCCACGGCCGGCCCACCCGTGGAGTGGCGTGCAGAACTGTTTGCGTGTGCCTCTGGGTGTGCCGCTACGGCCGGCCCACCCGTGGGTGGGCGTGCAGAAGGGTCTGCGTGTTGCCTCTGGGTGTGCCGCCACGGCCGGCCCACCCGTGGGTGGGGCGTGCAGAACTGTTTGCGTGTGCCACTGGGTGTGCCGCCACGGCCGGCCCACCCGTGGGTGGGCGTGCAGAAGTGTCTGCGTGTGCCACTGGGTGTGCCGCCACGGCCGGCCCACCCGTGGGTGGGCGTGCAGAACTGTTTGCGTGTGCCACTGGGTGTGCCGCCACGGCCGGCCCACCCGTGGGTGGGCGTGCAGAACTGTATGCGTGATGCCACTGGGGTGTGCCGCCACGGCCGGCCCACCCGTGGGTGGCGTGCAGAACTGTTTGCGTGTGCCTCTGGGTGTGCCGCCACGGCCGGCCCACCCGTGGAGTGGGCGTGCAGAAGTGTTTGCGTGTGCCACTGGGTGTGCCGCCACGGCCGGCCCACCCGTGGGTGGGCGTGCAGAAGAGCCTGCGTGTTGCCTCTGGGTGTGCCGCCACGGCCGGCCCACCCGTGAGTGGGCGTGCAGAACTGTTTAGGGTGTGCCACTGGGTGTGCCGCCACGGCCGGCCCACCCGTGGGTGGGCGTGCAGAAGTGTTTGCGTGTGCCACTGGGGTGTGCCGCCACGGCCGGCCCACCCGTGGAGTGGGCGTGCAGGAACTGTTTGCGTGTGCCACTGGATGTGCCGCCACGGCCGGCCCACCCGTGGGTGGGCGTGCAGAACTGTATGCGTGATGCCACTGGGTGTGCCGCCACGGCCGGCTCACCCGTGGGTGGCGTGCAGAACTGCTTTGCGTGTGCCACTGAGTGTGCCGCCACGGCCGGCCCACCCGTGGGTGGGGCGTGCAGAAGTGCCTGCGTTTGCCTCTGGGTGTGCTGCCACGGCCGGCCCACCCGTGGGTGGGCGTGCAGAACTGTTTGCGTGATGCCACTGGGTGTGCCGCCACGGCCGGCCCACCCGTGGGTGGGGCGTGCAGAAGTGCCTGCGTGTGCCTCTGGGTGTGCCGCCACGGCCGGCCCACCCGTGGGTGGGCGTGCAGAAGGGCCTGCGGTTGCCTCTGGGTGTGCCTCCACGGCCGGCCCCACCCGTGGGTGGGCGTGCAGAACTGTTTGCGTATGCCACTGGGTGTGCCGCCACGGCCGGCCCACCCGTGGGTGGGCGTGCAGAAGAGCCTGCGTGTTGCCTCTGGGTGTGCCGCCACGGCCGGCCCACCCGTGGGTGGGCGTGCAGAACTGCTTGCGTGTGCCTCTGGGTGTGCCGCCACGGCCGGCCCACCCGTGGAGTGGGCGTGCAGAAGTGTTTGCGTGTGCCACTGGGTGTGCCGCCACGGCCGGCCCACCCGTGGGTGGGCGTGCAGAACTGTTTGCGTGTGCCACTGGATGTGCCGCCACGGCCGGCCCACCCGTGGGTGGGCGTGCAGAACTGTATGCGTGATCCACTGGGTGTGCCGCCACAGCCGGCTCACCCGTGGCTGGCGTGCAGAACTCTTTGCGTGTGCCACTGGGTGTGCCGCCACGGCCGGCCCACCCGTGGTTGGGCGTGCAGAACTGTTTGCGTGTGCCACTGGATGTGCCGCCACGGCCGGCCCACCCGTGGGTGGGCGTGCAGAAGTGCCTGCGTTTGCCTCTGGGTGTGCCGCCACGGCCGGCCCACCGGTGGGTGGGCGTGCAGAACTGTTTGCGTGTGCCACTGGGTGTGCCGCCACGGCCGGCCCACCCGTGGGTGGGCGTGCAGAAGTGTTTGCGTGTGCCACTGGGTGTGCCGCCACGGCCGGCCTACCCGTGGGTGGGCGTGCAGAAGGGTTTGCGGTTGCCTCTGGGTGTGCCGCCACGGCCGGCCCACCCGTGGGTGGGCGTGCAGAATAGCCGTCGGTTGCCTCTGGGTTTGCAGCCACGGCCGGCCCACCCGTGGGTGGGCGTGCAGAACTGTTTGCGTGTGCCTCTGGGTGTGCCGCCACGGCCCGCCCACCCGTGGGTGGGCGTGCAGAAGGGCCTGCGTGAAGCTCTGTGTGTGCCGCCACGGCCGGCCCACCCGTGGGTAGGCGTGCAGAACTGTTTGCGTGTGCCACTGGGTGTGCCGCCACGGCCGGCCTACCCGTGGGTGGTCGTGCAGAACTGTTTGCGGTTGCCTCTGGGTGTGCCGCCACGGCCGGCCCACCCGTGGGTGGGCGTGCAGAAGGGCCGGCAGTTGCCTCTGGGTGTGCCGCCACGGCCGGCCGCCCGTGGGTGGGCGTGCAGAACTGTTTGCGTGTGCCTCTGGGTGTGCCGCTACGGCCGGCCCACCCGTGGGTGGGCGTGCAGAAGGGCATGCGTGGGGCTCTGTGTGTGCCGCCACGGCCGCCCACCCGTGGGTGGGCGTGCAGAACTGTTTGCGTGTGCCACTGGATGTGCCGCCACGGCCGGCCCACACGTGGGTGGGCGTGCAGAACTCTTTGCATGTGCCACTGGGTGTGCCGCCACAACCGGCCCACCCGTGGGTGGGCGTGCAGAACTGTTTACGTGTGCCACTGGGTGTGCCGCCACGGCCGGCCTACCCGAGGGTGGGCGTGCAGAAGGGTTTGCGGTTGCCTCTGGGTGTGCCGCCACGGCCGGCCCACCCGTGGGTGGGCGTGCAGAAGGGTTTGCGGTTGCCTCTGGGTGTGCCGCCACGGCCGGCCCACCCGTGGGTGGGCGTGCAGAACTGTTTGCGTGTGCCACTGGGTGTGCCGCCTCGGCCGGCCCACTCGTGGGTGGGCGTGCAGAACTGTTTGCGTGTGCCACTGGGTGTGGCGCTACGGCCGGCCCAACCGTGGGTGGGCGTGCAGAATTGTTTGCGTGTGTCACTGGGTGTGCCGCCACGGCCGGCCCACCCGTGGGTGGGCGTGCAGAAGGGTTTGCGTTTGCCTCTGGGTGTGCCGCCACGGCCGGCCCACCCGTGAGTGGGGCGTGCAGAAGGGCCTGCGTGTTGCCTCTGGGTGTGCCGCCACGGCCGGCCCACCCGTGGGTGGGCGTGCAGAACTGTTTGCGTGTGCCAATGGGTGTGCCGCCACGGCCGGCCCACCCGTGGAGTGGGCGTGCAGAACTGTTTGCGTGTGCCACTGGGTGTGCCGCCACGGCCGGTGCACCCGTGGAGTGGCGTGCAGAAGGGTTTGCGGTTGCCTCTGGGTGTGCCGCCACGGCCGGCCCACCCGTGGGTGGGCGTGCAGAAGGGCCTGCGTTTGCCTCTGGGTGTGCCGCCACGGCCGGCCTACCCGTGGGTGGGCGTGCAGAACTGTTTGCGTGTGCCTCTGGGTGTGCCGCCACGGCCGGCCCACCCGTGGGTGGGCGTGCAGAACTGTTTGCGTGTGCCACTGGGTGTGCCGCCACGGCCGGCCCTCCCGTGGGTGGGCGTGCAGAAAGGCCTGCGGTTGCCTCTGGGTGTGCTGCCACGGCCGGACCACCCGAGGTTGGGCGTGCAGAACTGTTTGCGTGTGCCACTGGATGTGCCGCCACGGCCGGCCCACCCGTGGGTGGGCGTGCAGAACTGTATCGTGATCCACTGGGTGTGCCGCCCCGGCCGGCCGACCTGTGGGTGGGCGTGCAGAACTGTTTGCGTGCGCCACTAGGTGTGCCGCCACGGCCGGCCCACCCGTGGGTGGGCGTGCAGAACTGTTTGCGTGTGCCTCTGGGTGTGCCGCCACGGCCGGCCCACCCGTGGGTGGGCGTGCAGAAGGGCCTGCAGTTGCCCCTGGGTGTGCCGCTACGGCCGGCCCACCCGTGGGTGGCCGTGCAGAAGGGCCTGCGTTTGCCTCTGGGTGTGCCGCCACGGCCGGCCCACCCGTGGGTGGGCGTGCAGAACTGTTTGCATGTGCCACTGGGTGTGCCGCCACGGCCGGCCCACCCGTGGGTGGGCGTACAGAAGTGTATGCGTGTGCCACTGGGTGTGCCGCCACGGCCGGCCCACCCGTGGGTGGGCGTGCAGAACTGTTTGCGTGTGCCACTGGATGTGCCGCCACGGCCGGCCCACCCGTGGGTGGGCGTGCAGAACTGTATGCGTGATCCACTGGGTGTGCCGCCACAGCCGGCTCACCCGTGGCTGGCGTGCAGAACTCTTTGCGTGTGCCACTGCGTGTGCCGCCACGGCCGGCCCACCCGTGGGTGGGCGTGCAGAAAAGTTTGCGGTTGCCTCTGGGTGTGCCGCCACGGCCGGCCCACCCGTGGGTGGGCGTGCAGAAGTGCCTGCGTGTTGCCTCTGGGTGTGCCGCCACGGCCGGCCCACCCGTGGGTGGGCGTGCAGAAGTGTTTGCGTGTTGCCTCTGGGTGTGCCGCCACGGCCGGCCCACCCGTGGGTGGGCGTGCAGAAGTGTTTGCGTGTGCCACTGGGTGTGCCGCCACGGCCGGCCCACCCGTGGGTGGGCGTGCAGAAGTGTCTGCGTGTTGCCTCTGGGTGTGCCGCCACGGCCGGCCCACCCGTGGGTGGGCGTGCAGAAATGCCTGCGGTTGCCTCTGGGTGTGCCGCCACGGCCGGCCCACCCGTGGGTAGGCGTGCAGAACTGTTTGCGTGTGCCTCTGGGTGTGCCGCCACGGCCCTCCCACCCGTGGGTGGGCGTGCAGAAGTGCCTGCGTGATGCCTCTGGGTGTGCCGCCACGGCCGGCCCACCCGTGGGTTGGCGTGCAGAACTGTTTGCGTGTGCCACTGGGTGTGCCGCCACGGCCGGCCTACCCGTGGGTGGTCATGCAGAACTGTTTGCGGTTGCCTCTGGGTGTGCCGCCACGGCCGGCCCACCCGTGGGTGGGCGTGCAGAAGGGCCGGCAGTTGCCTCTGGGTGTGCCGCCACGGCCGGCCGCCCGTGGGTGGGCGTGCAGAACTGTTTGCGTGTGCCTCTGGGTGTGCCGCTACGGCCGGCCCACCCGTGGGTGGGCGTGCAGAAGGGCATGCGTGGGGCTCTGTGTGTGCCGCCACGGCCGGCCCACCCGTGGGTGGGCGTGCAGAACTGTTTGCGTGTGCCACTGGATGTGCCGCCACGGCCGGCCCACCCGTGGGTGGGCGTGCAGATCTGTTTGCGTGTGCCACTGGGTGAGCCGCCACAACCGGGCCACCCGTGGGTGGGCGTGCAGAACTGTTTACGTGTGCCACTGGGTGTGCCGCCACGGCCGGCCTACCCGAGGGTGGGCGTGCAGAAGGGTTTGCGGTTGCCTCTGGGTGTGCCGCCACGGCCGGCCCACCCGTGGGTGGGCGTGCAGAAGGGCCTGCGGTTGCCTCTGGGTGTGCCGCCACGGCCGGCCCACCCGTGGGTGGGCGTGCAGAACTGTTTGCGTGTGCCACTGGGTGTGCCGCCACGGCCGGCCCACCCGTGGGTGGGCGTGCAGAACTGTTTGCGTGTTGCCTCTGGGTGTGCCGCCACGGCCGGCCCACCCGTGGGTGGGCGTGCAGAAGTGCTTGCGTGTGCCTCTGGGTGTGCCGCCACGGCCGGCCCACCCGTGGAGTGGGCGTGCAGAAGTGCCTGCGGTGTGCCTCTGAGTGTGCCGCCACGGCCGGCCCACCCGTGGGTGGGCGTGCAGAACTGTCTGCGTGTGCC
This sequence comes from Luscinia luscinia, assembly GCA_034336685.1. Classification (NCBI taxonomy): domain Eukaryota; kingdom Metazoa; phylum Chordata; class Aves; order Passeriformes; family Muscicapidae; genus Luscinia; species Luscinia luscinia. The sequence goes on along the minus strand of JAKWBO010000257.1, from coordinate 4,813 downwards.
TCTGGGTGTGCCGCCACGGCCGGCCCACCCGTGGGTGGGCGTGCAGAAGTGCTTGCGTGTTGCCTCTGGGTGTGCCGCCACGGCCGGCCCACCCGTGGGTGGGCGTGCAGAACTGTTTGCGTGTGCCTCTGGGTGTGCCGCCACGGCCGGCCCGACCCGTGGGTGGGGCGTGCAGAAGGGCCTGCGTGTTGCCTCTGGGTGTGCCGCCACGGCCGGCCCACCCGTGGGTGGGCGTGCAGAACTGTTTGCGTGTGCCACTGGGGTGTGCCGCCACGGCCGGCCCACCCGTGGGTGGGCGTGCAGAACTGTTTGCGTGTGCCACTGGGTGTGCCGCCACGGCCGGCCCACCCGTGGGTGGGCGTGCAGAAGAGTTTGCGTGTGCCACTGGGTGTGCCGCCACGGCCGGCCCACCCGTGGGTGGGCGTGCAGAAGTGTTTGCGGTTGCCTCTGGGTGTGCCGCCACGGCCGGCCCACCCGTGGAGTGGGCGTGCAGAAGGGCCTGCGTGTTGCCTCTGGGTGTGCCGCCACGGCCGGCCCACCCGTGGGTGGGCGTGCAGAAAGGCTTGCGTGTGCCACTGGGTGTGCCGCCACGGCCGGCCCACCCGTGGGTGGGCGTGCAGAAGGGCCTTGCGTTTGCCTCTGGGTGTGCCGCCACGGCCTGCCCACCCGTGGAGTGGCGTGCAGAAGTGTCTGCGGTGCCTCTGGGTGTGCCGCCATGGCCGGCCCACCAGTGGGTAGGCGTGCAGAAGTGTCTGGGGTAGCCTCTGGGTGTGCCGCCACGGCCGGCCCACCCGTGGGTGGGCGTGCAGAACTGTTTGCGTGTGCCACTGGGTGTGCCGCCACGGCCGGCCCACCCGTGGGTGGGCGTGCAGAACTGTTTGCGTGTTGCCTCTGGGTGTGCCGCCACGGCCGGCCCACCCGTGGGTGGGGCGTGCAGAAGGGCCTGCGTGTGCCTCTGGGTGTGCCGCCACGGCCGGCCCACCCGTGGGTGGGCGTGCAGAACTGTTTGCGTGTGCCTCTGGGTGTGCCGCCACGGCCGGCCCACCCGTGGGTGGGCGTGCAGAAGTGCCTGCGTTTGCCTCTGGATTGACGCAGCGATCAGCCCACCCGTGGGTGGGCGTGCAGAACTGTTTGCGTGTGCTTCTGGGTGTGTCGCAATGGCCGGCCCACCCGTGGGTGGGCGTGCAAAAATGTCTGCGCGTGCCTCTGGGTGTGCATCAACGGCCGGCCCACCCGTGGGTGGGGCGTGCAGAAGATGTCTGGGGTTTCCTCTGGGTGTTCAGCAATGGACGGCCCACCCGTGGAGTGAGCGTGCAGAAGTGTCTGCCGGTGCCTCTGGGTGTGCAGCAATGGCCGGACCACCAGTAGGAGGGCGTGCAGAAGTGTCTGGGGTTGCCTCTGACTGTGCCGCCACGGCCAGCCCACCCGTGGGTGGGCGTGCAGAAGGGTTTGCGGTTGCCTCTGGGTGTGCCGCCACGGCCGGCCCACCCGTGGGTGGGCGTGCAGAACTGTTTGCGGTTGCCTCTAGTTGTGCCGCCACGGCCGGCCCACCCGTGGGTGGGCGTGCAGAAAGAGCCTGCGTGAGCCTCTGGGTGTGCCGCCACGGCCGGCCCACCCGTGGGTGGCGTGCAGAACTGTTTGCGTGTGGCTCTGGGTATGCCGCCACGGCCGGCCCACCCGTGGGTGGGCGTGCGGAGAAGAGCCTGCGTGTGGCCTCGGGTGTGCCGCCACGGCCGGCCCACCCGTGGAGTGGGCGTGCAGAACTGTTTGCGTGTGCCTCTGGGTGTGCCGCCACGGCCGGCCCACCCGTGGGTGGGCGTGCAGAAGGGCCTTCGGTTGCCCCTGGGTGTGCCGCCACAACCGGCCCACCCGTGGGTGGGCGTGCAGAAGTGTCTGCGTGTGCCTCTGGGTGTGCTGCAACGGCTGGCCCACCAGTGGGTGGGCGTGCAGAAGTGTCTGGGGTTGCCCTGGGTGTGCCACAACGGCCGGCCCACCCGTGGGTGGGCGTGCAGAAGTGTCTGGGGTTTCCCCTGGATGTGCCGCAACGGCCGGCCCACCCGATGGGTGGGCGTTCAGAAGTGTCTGCGGTTGCCTCTGGGTGTGCCGCATGGCCGGCCCACCCGTGGGTGGGCGTGCAGAAGTGTCTGGAGTTTCCTCTGGGTGTTCAGCAATGGGCGGCCCACCCGTGGAGTGGGCGTGCAGAAGTGTCTGCCGGTGCCTCTGGGTGTGCCGCCAATGGCCGACCCACCAGTAGGAGGGCGTGCAGAAGTGTCTGGGTTTGCCTCTGTGTGTGCCGCAGCGGCCGGCCCACCCGTAGGTGGGCGTGCAAAGAATGTCTGGGTTTGCCCCTGGGTGTGCCGCAACAGCCGGCCCACCCGTGGGAGGGCGTCCAGAAGTGTCTGGGTTTGCCCTGGGTGTGCTGCAGCGGCCGGCCCTCCCGTGGGTGAACATGCAGAAGTGTCTTCGGGTGCCTCGGGATGTGCAGCAATGGACGGCTACCCGTGGGTGGGCGTGCAAATAGTGTCTGCGGGTGTATCTGTGTGTGCCGCAATGGCCGGCCCACCCGTGGAGTGGGCGTGCAGAAGTGTCTGGGGTTTCCCCTGGATGTGCCCGCATAACGGCCGGCCCACCCGATGGTGGGTGTTCAGAAGTGTCTGGGTTTGCCTCTGGGTGTGCCGCAATGGCCGGCCCACCCGTGGGAGAAGCGTGCAGAAGTGTCTGCGGGTGTCTCTGTGTGTGCCGCAGCGGCCGGCCCACCCGTGGGTGGGCGTGCAGAAGTGTCTGGGGTTGCCTTTGGGTGTGCCGCAGCGGCCGTCCCACCCGTGGTTGGGCGTGCAGAAGTGTCTGGGGTTTCACCTGGGTTTGCCGCAATGGCCGGCCCACCCGTGGGTGGGCGTGCAGAAGATGTCTGGGTTTGCCCATGGGTGTGGCCCTAGCGTCCCGCCCACCCGTAAGTGGGCGTGCAGGAGTGTCTGGGCTTTCCCCTGGGTGTGCCGCAGCGGCCAGCCCACCCGTGGGTGGGCGTGCAGAAGATGTCTGGGTTTTCCCTGCGTGTGTCGCAGCGGCCGGCCCACCCGTGGGTGGGCGTGCAGAAAGTGTCTGGGTTTGCCCCTGGGTGTGCCGCATAGCGGCAGGCCCACCCGTTGGAGGAGCGTGCAGTAGTGTCTGGGTTTGCCCCTGGGTGTGCCGCAGCGGCCGGCCCACCCGTGGTGGGGCGTGCAGAAGTGCCTGCGGTTTCCCCTGGGTGTGCCGCAACGGCCGGCCCATCCATGGGTGGGCGTGCAGAAGTGTCTGGGGTTTGCCCCTGGGTGTGCCGCAACGGTTATCTTTTTGGGTGCCGATTGTCTTTTGGATTTCCTGTATAAATAAACAAACTGTGATCAACAGTTCTGGAATAGGAGGATGGATATATTGTGTTAATATGTATTTGGCTTGCGGTCAATGGTATTGTTGTTTATTTGCTGCTGCGTTTCCATGTATTGCTCTGTATTTAAGTTTGCATTTAACAGTTTGTATATGGACGGTATTTGTAATTCAGTTTGTATCTGTACTTGCCTTTGTATACATTGTTTGGCTGTGTTTTGATGAAGTGTAAATAAAAAAAATTCATTCAATTTCAAGTTGAATCTAATGAAGATACCCCACTCCTTCTCCCCATCCCCCCGGCTCCTGTCTCTATTTGGTATGATTTATTCATTTTCTTCGCTGTCTTTCTTGCTTTACTTCTCACTTTACATTTCAGTCTATTTCTGGCTTTGCTTTTCTGTTTTGAACTCTGTGTCTCTCTGGTTCTCTAAGTCTATCACTATATCCTTATTTCCCTCTACCACTCTTTCCCTATAAGTCTGTGTCTTTTTCTCCGTTTCTCTAACTGCATCTTACTATTTTCCTTTAACCCCTAAGTCTTTTGCTTTCTCTCTCTTACCCTGTTTCTAACTCTTTCTCTCTCTGACTGTGTTTCTTTTTCTCTAACTCTCTATTTCCCTCTCCCTTTATATTGTCTCCTTCTCTCTTTCTCATTTTATTTCCATATTTCTCTCTATTTCCTTCTCTTTCATTCTCTGTCTGTTCCTCTAATTTTATTCTTTCTCTCCATCTGTTTCTTCATTTCCCTCTATTTCTTTCCCTCCCCCTCTGTTTCCTTTTAACTGTACTTCCTTCTCACTGTATTCCCCCTCTTTCTTGCTCTATTTATTTCTTTCTCTATCTCTCTCTATTTCCCTTTCTCTCGCTCTCTTTTTCTCTTTCTAACTTTCTTTTCCTTTCTAGCTTTAAAAAGCAGCAGTAGAAACTTTCAGGCTCCTGGGAGTAAATTTAAAAATTAAAAAACCTTTTAAACATTTAAATAAAAAATTTACTCCCCAAGAGCCAGAAAATTTCTACTGCTGCATAATTATTTTTTCTTCTTTTTATATATAGTATATATAGGCCTTAATTACCAACCCCACCCACCAAGGAAGGAGGCCGCCCCGGAAAAGAGGCCCGCCCCAAGGATCATAGGCCCCACCCCCAGGGAGGAGCCCCTGCCCCCGTGGGTGAAGCCACGCCCCAGAAGAGGCTCTGCTCTTGGGCTGTGGCCCCCAGGAGTGTGGCCTCCTTTCCTGGGGTGGGGCCTATTCTCTGGTGGGCGGAACCCCTTTTCCTGGGGAGTGCCCCCCTCGGTGGGCAGAATCTTACACGAGGGGCGTGGCCTACTCCCGGGTGGGCATGGCTTTTCCCCAGGAAGGCGCCCCTCTCCCCGGTGGGCGAGGCTTCTCCTCGGTGTGCGCAATTAGGGTGATGAGAGAACAGGGCAGCCCCAGGTGTGAGCACT
>JAKWBO010000256.1:0-70596 GCA_034336685.1 Luscinia luscinia | reverse complement strand
GAAGGCTGGCAAACACCAGGTCTACCCCTTAAGCTGGAAGGCCGGGCGGACACCAGGTCTACCCGTTAAGCGGGGCGGCAGGCGGCCACCAGGTCTGCCTCTTAATCGGGAAGGCCGGGCGGACACCAGGTCTACCCCTTAAGCGGGAATGCCGGGCGACACCAGGTCTACCCCTTAATCGGAAGGCCGGCGGACGCCAGGTCTACCCCTTAAGCCGGAATGCCGGGCGACACCAGGTCTACCCCTTAATCGGGAAAGCCGGCGGACACCAGGTCTACCCCTTAAGCCGGAAGGCCGGGCGAACACCAGGTCTACTCCCTTAATCGGGAAGGCCGGGCGGACACCAGGTCTACCCCTTGCCGGAATGCCGGGCGACACCAGGTCTACCCCTTTAATCGGGCTGCGCAGGCTACCACTAGTTCTACCCCTTAAGCGGGAATGCCGGGCGGCCACCAGGTCTACCCCTTAATCGGGAGGCAGGCGGCCACCAGGTCTACCCCTTAATCGGGAAGTCTGGCGGACACCAGGTCTACCCCTTAAGCCGGAAGGCCGGCGGACACCAAGTCTACCCCTTCTCGGGAATGCCGGCGGACACCAGGTCTACCCCTTAAGCGGAATGCAGGCGGACACCAGGTCTACCTCTTAATCGGGAAGACCGGCGGACACCAGGTCTTCCCCTTAAGCGGGAATGCCGGGCGGACACCAGGTCTACCCATTAATCGGAGCTGCAGGCGGCCACCAGGTCTACCCCTTAAGCTGGAATGCCGGGCGGACACCAGGTCTACCCCTTAATCGGGAAGGCCGGGCGGACACCAGGTCTACCCCTTAAGCGAGAATGCCGGGCGGACACCAGGTCTACCCCTTAAGCGGAAGGCCGGGCGGCCACCAGGTCTACCCCTTTAATCGGGAATGCCGGCGGACACCATGTCTTCCCCTTTAATTGGAAAGGCCGGCGGACACCAGGTCTACCCCTTAAGCGGGAATGCCGGGCGGACACCAGGTCTACCCCCTTAAGCGGGCTGCGCAGGCGGCCACCAGGTCTACCCCCTTAATCGGAATGCCGACGGACACCAGGTCTACCCCTTAAGCGGGAATTCCGGCGGACACCAGGTCTACCCCTTAAGCGTGGAATGCCGGCGGACACCAGGTCTACCCCTTAAGCGGGAAGGCCGGCGGACACCAGGTCTACTTTTTAATCGGGCGGCAGGCGGCCACCAGGTCTACCCCCTTGCTGGAATGCCGGGCGGCCACCAGGTCTACCCCTTAAGCGGGAATGCCGGCGGCCACCAGGTCTACCCATAATCGGGGCAGCAGGCGGCCACCAGTTCTACCCCTCAAGCGGAATGCCGGCGGCCACCAGGTCTACTCCCTTTATCAAGGTGCCTGGCCGCACCATGTCTACTGCTTAATCGGAATGCCGGCGGCCACCAGGTCTACCCCTTAATCGGGCTGCAGGCGGCCACCAGGTCTACCCCTTGCCGGGCTGCAGGCGCCACCAGGTCTACCCCTTAAGCGTGGGCGAAGGAGGCCACCAGTTCTACCCCTTAAGCGGGAATGCATGCGCCACCAGGTCTACCCCTTAATCGGGCGGCAGGCGGCCACCAGGTCTACCCCTTAATCGGGAAGGCCGGCGGACACCAGGTCTACCCCTTAAGCGAGAATGCCGTCGGACACCAGGTCTACCACTTAATCGGGAATGCAGGCGGACAACAGGTCTACCCCTTAAGCAGGAATGCCGGCGGACAACAGGTCTACCCCTTAATCGGGGCTTGCAGGCGGCCACCAGGTCTACCCCTTAATCGGGAATGCCGGGCGGACACCAGGTCTACCCGTTAAGCGGGCGGCAGGCGGCCACCAGGTCTACCCCTTAATCGGGAATGTCGGGCGGACACCAGGTCTATCCCTTAAGCCGGGAATGCCGGGCGGACATTAGGTCTACCCCTTAATCGGAAGGCCGGGCGGACACCAGGTCTACCCCTTAAGCGGGAATGCCGGGCGACACCAGGTCTACCCCTTAATCGGGCTGTGCAGGCGGCCACCAGGTCTACACCTTAATCGGAAGGCCGGCGGACACCAGGTCTACCCCTTAAGCGGGAATGCCGGGCGGACACCAGGTCTACACGTTAAGCGGGGCGCAGGCGGCCACCAGTTCTACCCCTTAAGCGGGAATGCCGGGCGGACACCAGGTCTACCCCTTGCCGGGCTGCAGGCGGCCACCAGGTCTACCCCTTAATCGGGAAGGCTGGCGGACACCAGGTCTACCCCTTAAGCCGGAATGCCGGCGGACACCAGGTCTACCCGTTAAGCGGGGCGTGCAGGCGGCCACCAGGTCTGCCTCTTAATCGGAAGGCCGGGCGGACACCAGGTCTACCCCTTAATCGGGAATGCCGGGCGGACACCAGGTCTACCCCTTAATCGGGAATGCCGGCGGACGCCAGGTCTACCCCTTAAGCGGGAATGCCTGCGACACCAGGTCTACCCCTTAATCGGGAAGGCCGGGCGGACACCAGGTCTACCCCTTAAGCTGGAATGCCGGGCGGCCACCAGGTCTATCCCTTAATCGGGGCGGCAGGCGGCCACCAGGTCTACCCCTTAATCGGGAATGCCGGCGGACACCAGGTCTACCCGTTAAGCGGGAATGCCGGGCGGACACCAGGTCTACACATTAATCGGAAGGCCGGGCGGACACCAGGTCTACCCCTTAAGCGGGAATGCCGGGCGTACACCAGGTCTACCCCTTAATCGGGAATGCCGGGCGGACACCAGGTCTACCCCTTAATCGGGCCGTGCAGGCGACCACTAGTTCTACCCCTTAAGCGGGAATGCCGGCGGCCACCAGGTCTACCCCTTAATCGGGGAGGCAGGCGGCCACCAGGTCTACCCCTTAATCGGGAATGCTGGCGGACACCAGGTCTACCCCTTAAGCCGGAAGGCCGGGCGGACACCAGGTCTACCCCTTTCGGGAATGCCGGCGGACACCAGGTCTACCCCTTAAGCGGGAATGCCGGCGGCCACCAGGTCTACCCCTTAATCGGACCGGCAGGCGGCCACCAGGTCTACCCCTTAAGCGGGAATGCCGGCGGCCACCAGGTCTACCCCTTAATCGGGAAGGCCGGCGGACACCAGGTCTACCCCTTAAGCGGGAATGCCGGGCGGACACCAGGTCTGCCCCTTAATCGGGAATGCAGGCGGACACCAGGTCTACCCCTTAATCGGGAAGGCCGGCGGACACCAGGTCTACCCCTTAAGCGGGAATGCCGGCGGACACCAGGTCTACCCATTAATCGGAGCGGCAGGCGGCCACCAGGTCTACCCCTTAAGCGGGAATGCCGGGCGGCCACCAGGTCTACCCCTTAATCGGGAATGCCGGGCGGACACCATGTCTACCCCTTAATCGGAAAGGCCGGCGGACACCAGATCTACCCCTTAAGCGGGAATGCCGGCGGACACCAGGTCTACCCCTTAAGCGGGAGCGGCAGGCGACCACCAGGTCTACCCCTTAATCGGGAATGCCGGGCGGACACCAGGTCTACCCCTTAAGCGGGAATGCCGGCGGACACCAGGTCTACCCCTTAAGCGGGAAGGCCGGCGGACACCAGGTCTACTTTTTAATCGGGGCGGCAGGCGGCCACCAGGTCTACCCCTTAATCGGGAAGGCCGGCGGCCACCAGGTCTACCCCTTAAGCGGGAATGCCGGCGGCCACCAGGTCTACCCATAATCGGGGCAGCAGGCGGCCACCAGTTCTACCCCTTAAGCGGGAATGCCGGCGGCCACCAGGTCTACCCCTTAATCAAGGCGCCTGGCGGCCACCAGGTCTACTCCTTAATCGGGAATGCCGGCGGCCACCAGGTCTACCCCTTAATCGGGCGGCAGGCGGCCACCAGGTCTACCCCTTAAGCGTGGCGGAAGGAGGCCACCAGTTCTACCCCTTAAGCGGGAATGCAGGCGGCCACCAGGTCTACCCCTTAATCGGGGCTGTGCAGGCGGCCACCAGGTCTACCCCTTAATCGGAAGGCCGGCGGACACCAGGTCTACCCCTTAATCGGGAATCCCGGCAGACACCAGGTCTACCCCTTAATCGGGAAGGCCGGCGGACACCAGGTCTACCCCTTAATTGGGAATGCCGGCGGACACCAGGTCTACCCCTTAATCTGGAATGCAGGCGGACAACAGGTCTACCCCTTAAGCAGGAATGCCGGCGGACAACAGGTCTACCCCTTAATCGGGGCCGGCAGGCGGCCACCAGGTCTACCCCTTAATCGGGAAGGCTGGCGGACGCCAGGTCTACCCCTTAAGCGGGAAGGCCGGCGGACACCAGGTCTACCCCTTAAGCGGGAATGCCGGCGGACACCAGGTCTACCCCTTAATCGGGAAGGCCGGCGGACACCAGGTCTACCCCTTAAGCGGGAATGCCGGCGGCCACCAGGTCTACCCCTTAAGCGGGAATGCCGGGCGGACACCAGGTCTACCCGTTAAGCGGGGCGGCAGGCGGCCACCAGGTCTACCCCTTAATCGGGAATGCCGGCGGACACCAGGTCTACCCCTTAAGCGAGAATGCCGGCGGACATTAGGTCTACCCCTTAATCGGGAAGGCTGGCGGACACCAGGTCTACCCCTTAAGCGGGAATGCCGGCGGACACCAGGTCTACTCCTTAATCGGGGCGGCAGGCGGCCACCAGGTCTACCCCTTAATCGGGAAGGCCGGGCGGACACCAGGTCTACCCCTTAAGCGGGAATGCCGGCGGACACCAGGTCTACCCATTAAGCGGGGCTGCAGGCGGACACCAGGTCTACCTTTAAGCGGGAATGCCGGGCGGCCACCAGGTCTACCCCTTAATCGGGAATGCCGGCGGACACCAGGTCTACCCCGTTAAGCGGGAATGCCGGCGGACACCAGGTCTACCCCTTAAGCGGGAATGCCGGCGGACACCAGGTCTACCCCTTAAGCGGGGCGGCAGTCGGCCACCAGGTCTACCCCTTAATCGCGAATGCCGGCGGACACCAGGTCTACCCCTTAAGCGGGAATGCCGGCGGACACCAGGTCTACCCCTTAAGCGGGAAGGCCGGGCGGACACCAGGTCTACCCCTTAATCGGGAATTCCAGCGGACACCAGGTCTACCCCTTAAGCGGAAGGCCGGCGGCCACCAGGATTACCCCTTAAGCGGGAATGCCGGCAGCCACCAGGTCTACCCCTTAATCGGGGCAGCAGGCGGCCACCAGTTCTACCCCTTAATCGGGCGGCAGGCGGCCACCAGGTCTACCCCTTAATCGGGGCGCCTGGCGGCCACCAGGTCTACCCCTTAATCGGGCGCTGCAGGCGGCCACCAGGTCTACCCCTTAAGCGGGAATGCCGGCGGACACCAGGTCTACCCTCAATCAGGGCGGCAGGCGGCCACCAGGTCTACCCCTTAAGCTGGGCGGCAGGCGGCCACCAGGTCTACCCCTTAAGCGTGGGCGGAAGGAGGTTACCAGTTCTACCCCTTAAGCAGGAATGCCGGAGGCCACCAGGTCTATCCCTTAATCGGGGCGGCAGGCGGCCATCAGGTCTACCCCTTAATTGGGAATGCCGGCGGACACCAGGTGTACCCCTTAATCGGGAAGGCCGGGCGGACAGCAGGTCTACCCCTTAATCGGGAAGGCCGGCGGACACCAGGTCTACCCCTTAAGCGGGAATGCCGGGCGGACACCAGGTCTACCCCTTAATCGGGAATGCAGGCGGACAGCAGGTCTACCCCTTAAGCAGGAATGGCGGCGGACACCAGGTCTACCCCTGCATCGGGCTGCAGGCGGCCACCAGGTCTACCCCTTAATCGGGTCGGCAGGCGGCCACCAGATCTACCCCTTATGCGGGAAGGCCGGCTGACACCAGGTCTATCCCTTAAGCGGGAATGCCGGCGGACACCAGGTCTACCCGTTAATCGGGAAGGCCGGCGGACACCATGTCTACCCCTTAAGCAGGAATGCCGGCGGACACCAGGTCTACCCCTTAATCGGGAATGCCGGCGGACACCAGGTCTATCCCCTTAATCGGGGGGCAGGCGGCCACCAGGTCTACCCCTTAATCGGGAATGCCGGCGGACACCAGGTCTACCCCTTAAGCGGGAATGCCGGCGGACACCAGGTCTACCCTGTTAAGCGGGGCGTGCAGGCGGCCACCAGGTCTACCCCTTAATCGGGAATGTCGGCGGACACCAGGTCTATCCCTTAAGCGGGAATGCCGGCGGACACTAGGTCTACCCCTTAATCGGGAAGGCCGGCGGACACCAGGTCTACCCCTTAAGCGGGAATGCCAGCGGACACCAGGTCTACCCCTTAATCGGGCTGCAGGCGGCCACCAGGTCTACACCTTAATCGGGAAGGCCGGCGGACACCAGGTCTACCCCTTAAGCGGGAATGCCGGCGGACACCAGGTCTACCCGTTAAGCGGGTCGGCAGGCGGCCACCAGGTCTACCCCTTAATCGGGAATGCCGGCGGACACCAGGTCTACTCCCTTAAGATCGGGCGGCAGGCGGCCACCAGGTCTACCCCTTAATCGGGAAGGCTGGCGGACACCAGGTCTACCCCTTAAGCGGGAATGCCGGCGGACACCAGGTCTACCCCGTTAAGCGGGCGGCAGGCGGCCACCAGGTCTGCCTCTTAATCGGAAGGCCGGCGGACACCAGGTCTACCCCTTAGCGGGAATGCCGGCGGACACCAGGTCTACCCCTTAATCGGGAAGGCCGGCGGACGCCAGGTCTACCCCTTAAGCGGGAATGCCAGCGGACACCAGGTCTACCCCTTAATCGGGAAGGCCGGCGGACACCAGGTCTACCCCTTAAGCCGGAAGGCCGGCGAACACCAGGTCTACCCCTTAATCGGGAAGGCCGGCGGACACCAGGTCTACCCCTTAAGCGGGAAGGCCGGCGGCCACCAGGTCTACCCCTTAATCGGGAAGGACGGCGGACACCAGGTCTACCCCTTAAGCGAGAATGCCGGGCGGACACCAGGTCTACCCCTATCGAAGGCCGGCGGACATGTCTACCTGGCGGAAGCGCGGACCAGGTCTACCCCTTAATCGGGAATGCCGGCGGACACCAGGTCTATCCCTTAATCGGGAAGGCAGGGCGGCCACTAGGTCTACCCCTTAATCGGGAATGCCGGCGGACACCAGGTCTACCCCTTAAGCGGGAATGCCGGCGGACACCAGGTCTACCCCTTAAGCGGGCGGCAGGCGGCCACCAGGTCTACCCCTTCATCGGGAATATCGGGCGGACACCAGGTCTATCCCTTAAGCGGGAATGCCGGCGGACATTAGGTCTACCCTTAAGCCGGAATGCCAGCGGACACCAGGTCTACCCCTTAATCGGGCGGCAGGCGGCCACCAGGTCTACACCTTAATCGGAAGGCCGGCGGACACCAGGTCTACCCCTTAAGCGGGAATGCCGGCGGACACCAGGTCTACCCCTTAAGCGGGCGGCAGGCGGCCACCAGTTCTACCCCTTAAGCGGGAATGCCGGCGGACACCAGGTCTACCCCTTAACTCGCGGGAATGGCAGGCGGCCACCAGGTCTACCCCTTAATCGGGAAGGCCGGGCGGACACCAGGTCTACCCCTTAGCCGGAATGCCAGGCGGACACCAGGTCTACTCCCTTAATTCGGGCTGCAGGCGGCCACCAGGTCTACCCCTTAATCGGGAAGGCCGGCGGACACCAGGTCTACCCCTTAAGCGGGAATGCCGGCGGACACCAGGTCTACTCCGTTAAGCGGGCGGCAGGCGGCCACCAGTTCTACCCCCTTAGCGGGAATGCCGGGCGATCACCAGGTCTACCCCTTGCTGGGCGGCAGGCGGCCACCAGGTCTACCCCTTAATCGGGAAGGCTGGCGGACACCAGGTCTACTCCCTTAAGCCGGAATGCCGGCGGACACCAGGTCTACCCGTTAAGCGGGGCGGCAGGCGGCCACCAGGTCTGCCTCTTAATCGGGAAGGCCGGGCGGACACTCAGGTCTACCCCTTAGCGGGAATGCCGGCGGACACCAGGTCTACCCCTTAATCGGGAAGGCCGGCGGACGCCAGGTCTACTCCCTTAAGCCGGAATGCCGGCGGACACCAGGTCTACCCCTTAATCGGGAAGGCCGGCGGACACCAGGTCTACCCCTTAAGCGGGAAGGCAGTCGGACACCAGGTCTACCCCTTAATCGGGAATGCCGGGCGGACACCAGGTCTACCCCTTTAAGCGTGGAATGCTCGGCGGACACCAGGTCTACCCCTTAATCGGGACGGCAGGCGGCCACCAGGTTCTACTCCCTTAATCGGGAATGCCGGCGGACACCAGGTCTACCCTTAGCCGGAATGCCGGCGGACACCAGGTCTACACCTTAATCGGGAAGGCCGGCGGACACCAGGTCTACCCCTTAAGCCGGGAATGCCGGGCGACACCAGGTCTACCCCTTAAGTTCGGGAATGCCGGCGGACACCAGGTCTACCCCTTAATCGGAAGGCCGGCGGACACCAGGTCTACCCCTTAGCGGGAATGCCGGCGGACACCAGGTCTACCCCTTAATCGGGAGGCAGGCGGCCACCAGGTCTACCCCTTAATCGGGAAGGCTGGCGGACACCAGGTCTACCCCTTAAGCGGGAAGGCCGGCGGACACCAGGTCTACTCCCTTAGCCGGGAATGCCGGCGGACACCAGGTCTACCCCTTGCTCGGAATGCCGGCGGCCACCAGGTCTACCCCTTAATCGGATATGCAGGCGGCCACCAGGTCTACCCCTTAAGCAGGAATGCCGGCGGACACCAGGTCTACCCCTTAATCGGGAAGGCCGGGCGGACACCAGGTCTACCCCTTAAGCTGGAATGCCGGCGGACACCAGGTCTACCCCTTACCCGGAAGGCCGGCGGACACCAGGTCTACCCCTTAAGCGGAATGCCAGGCGGACACCAGGTCTACCCCTTTAATCGGGAAGGCCGGCGGACACCAGGTCTACCCCTTAAGCTGGAAGGCCGGGCGGACACCAGGTCTACCCCTTAATCGGGAATGCCGGCTGCCACCAGGTCTACCCCTTAAGCGGGAATGCCGGCGGACACCAGGTCTACCCTTAAGCGGGAATGCCGGCGGACACCAGGTCTACCCATTGAGCCGGGCTGCAGGCGACACCAGGTCTACCCCTTAAGCGGGAATGCCGGCGGACACCAGGTCTACCCCTTAAGCGGGAATGCCGGCGGACACCAGGTCTACCCCTTAATCGGGCGGCAGGCAGACACCAGGTCTACCCCTTGCCGGAATGCCGGCGGACACCAGGTCTACCCGTTAAGCGGGATGGCAGGCGGACACCAGGTCTACCCCTTAATCAGGAAGGCTGGCGGACACCAGGTCTACCCCTTAAGCTGGAATGCCGGGCGACACCAGGTCTACCCCTTAATCGGGCATGGAAGGCGGCCACCAGGTCTACCCCTTAATCGGGAATGCCGGGCGGACACCAGGTCTACCCCTTAAGCGGGAATGCCGGCGGACACCAGGTCTACCCCTTAATCGGGAGCGGCAGGCGACCACCAGGTCTACCCCTTAATCGGCCAACAGGCGGCCACCAGGTCTACCCCTTAGCCGGAATGCCGGCGGACACCAGGTCTACCCTTTAACCGGGAATGCCGGCGGACACCAGGTCTACCCCTTAAGCGGGAATGCCGGTGGACACCAGGTCTACTCCCTTTAAGCGGGAAGGCCGGCGGACACCAGGTCTATCCCCTTTAACTCGGGAATGCAGGCGGACACCAGGTCTACCCCTTAATCGGGAATGCCGGGCGGACACTAGGTCTACTCCCCTTTAAGCGGGAATGCCGGGCGACACCAGGTCTACCTCTTAAGCGGGAATGCAGGACGGCCACCAGGTCTACCCCTTTAATCGGGAATGCGGCGGACACCAGGTCTATCCCTTGCCGGAATGCCGGGCGGACACCAGGTCTACCCCTTAATCGGGAGGGCCGGCGGACACCAGGTCTACCCCTTAAGCGGGAATGCCAGCAAATACCAGGTCTACCCCTTAATCGGGCTGCAGGCGGCCACCAGGTCTACACCTTAATCGGGAATGCCGGCGGACACCAGGTCTACCCCTTAAGCGGGAATGCCGGGCGGACACCAGGTCTACCCCTTAAGCGGGCGGCAGGCGGCCACCAGTTCTACCCCTTAATCGGGAATGCCGGCGGACACCAGGTCTACCCCTTAAGCGGGCGGCAGGCGGCCACCAGGTCTACCCCTTAATCGGGAAAGCTGGCGGACACCAGGTCTACCCCTTAAGCGGGAATGCCGGCGGACACCAGGTCTACCCGTTAAGCGGGGCGGCAGGCGGCCACCAGGTCTGCCTCTTAATCGGGAAGGCCGGCGGACATTAGGTCTACCCCTTAAGCGGGAAGGCCGGCGGACACCAGGTCTACCCCTTAATCGGGAAGGCCGGGCGGACGCCAGGTCTACCCCTTAAGCGGGAATGCCGGCGGACACCAGGTCTACCCCTTAATCGGGAAGGCCGGGCGGACACCAGGTCTACCCCTTAAGCGGAAGGCCGGCGAACACCAGGTCTACCGCTTAATCGGGAATGCCGGGCGGACACCAGGTCTACCCTTAATCGGGGCGGCAGGCGGCCACCAAGGCTACCCCTTAATCGGGAATGCCGGCGGACACCAGGTCTACCCCTTAAGCTGGAATGCCTGCGGACACCAGGTCTACCCCTTAATCGGGCGGCAGGCGACCACCAGGTCTACCCCTTAATCGGGTCAGCAGGCGGCCACCAGGTCTACCCCTTAAGCGGGAATGCCTGCGGACACCATGTCTACCTTTAAGCGGGAATGCCGGGCGGACACCAGGTCTACTCCTTAAGCGGGAATGCCGGCGGACACCAGGTCTACCCCTTAAGCGGGAAGGCCGGCGGACACCAGGTCTATCCCTTAATCGGGGGCAGGCGGCCACCAGGTCTACCCCTTAATCGGAATGCCGGGCGGACACCAGGTCTACCCCTTGGCCGGGAATGCCGGGCGACACCAGGTCTACCCGTTAAGCGGGCGGCAGACGGCCACCAGGTCTACCCCCTTAATCGGGAATGTCGGGCGGACACCAGGTCTATCCCTTAAGCGGGAATGCCGGCGGACATTAGTCTACCCCTTAATCGGGAAGGGCCGGGCGGACACCAGGTCTACCCCTTAAGCGGGAATGCCAGCAGACACCAGGTCTACCCCTTAATCGGGCTGCAGGCGGCCACCAGGTCTACACCTTAATCGGGAATGCCGGCGGACACCAGGTCTACCCCTTAAGCGGGAATGCCGGCGGACACCAGGTCTACCCCTTAAGCGGGCTGCAGGCGGCCACCAGTTCTACCCCTTAATCGGGAATGCCGGCGGACACCAGGTCTACCCCTTAAGCGGGCGGCAGGCGGCCACCAGGTCTACCCCTTAATCGGGAAAGCTGGCGGACACCAGTTCTACCCCTTAATCGGAATGCCGGCGGACACCAGGTCTACCCGTTAAGCGGGGCGGCAGGCGGCCACCAGGTCTGCCTCTTAATCGGGAAGGCCGGGCGGACATTAGGTCTACCCCTTAAGCCGGGAAGGCCGGCGGACACCAGGTCTACCCCTTAATCGGGAAGGCCGGCGGACGCCAGGTCTACCCCTTAAGCGGGAATGTTGGCGAACACCAGGTCTACCCTTAATCGGGAAGGCCGGGCGGACACCAGGTCTACCCCTTAAGCGGGAAGGCCGGCGAACACCAGGTCTACCGCTTAATCGGGAAGGCCGGCGGACACCAGGTCTACCCCTTAAGCGGGAATGCCGGCGGCCACCAGGTCTACCCCTTAATCGGGAAGGACGGCGGACACCAGGTCTACCCCTTAAGCGTAGAAATGCCGGGCGGACACCAGATCTACCCCTTAATCGGGAAGGCCGGGCGGACACCAGGTCTAACCCTTAAGCGGGAAGGCCGGGCGGACACCAGGTCTACCCCTTAATCGGGAATGCCGGCGGACACCAGGTCTATCCCCTTAATCGGGGGGTAGGCGGCCACCAGGTCTATCCCTTAATCGGGAATGTCGGGCGGACACCAGGTCTATCCCTTAAGCGGGAATGCCGGGCGGACATTAGGTCTACCCCTTAATCGGGAAGGCCGGCGGACACCAGGTCTACCCCTTAAGCGGGAATGCCAGCGGACACCAAGTCTACCCCTTAATCGGGCGGCAGGCGGCCACCAGGTCTACACCTTAATCGGGAATGCCGGCGGACACCAGGTCTACCCCTTAAGCGGGAATGCCGGCGGACACCCGGTCTACCCCGTTAAGCCGGGCGGCAGGCGGCCACCAGTTCTACCCCTTAATCGGGAATGCCGGCGGACACCAGGTCTACCCCTTAAGCGGGAATGCCGGCGGACACCAGGTCTACCCTTTAAGCGAGGCGGCAGGCGGCCACCAGGTCTGCCTCTTAATCGGGAAAGCCGGCGGACATTAGGTCTACCCCTTAAGCGGGAATGCCGGCGGACACCAGGTCTACCCCTTAATCGGGAAGGCCGGCGGCCACCAGGTCTACCCCTTAATCAGGAATGCCGGCGGACACCAGGTCTACCCCTTAAGCGGGAATGCCGGGCGGACACCAGGTCTACCCCTTAAGCGGGAAGGCCGGCGGACACCAGGTCTACTTTTTAATCGGGAAGGCAGGCGGCCACCAGGTCTACCCCTTAAGCTGGAATGCCGGGCGGACACCAGGTCTACCCCTTAAGCGGGAATGCCGGCGGCCACCAGGTCTACCCCTTAATCAAGGCGCCTGGGCGGCCACCAGGTCTACCCTTAATCGGGAATGCCGGCGGCCACCAGGTCTACCCCTTAATCGGGCCGCAGGCGGCCACCAGGTCTACTCCCCTTGCCGGGCAGCAGGCGGCCACCAGGTCTACCCCTTAAGCTGCAGCGGAAGGAGGCCACCAGTTCTACCCCCTTAAGCGGGAATGCAGGCGGCCACCAGGTCTACCCCTTAATCGGGGTGGCAGGCGCCACCAGGTCTACCCCTTAATCGGAAGGCCGGGCGGACACCAGGTCTACCCCTTAATCGGGAATCCCGGCAGACACCAGGTCAACCCCTTAATCGGAAGGCCGGGCGGACACCAGGTCTACCCCTTAAGCGAGAAATGCCGGGCGGACACCAGGTCTACCCACTTAATCGGGAATGCAGGCGGACAACAGGTCTACCCCTTAGACAGGAATGCCGGGCGGACAACAGGTCTACTCCCTTAATCGGGCGGCAGGCGGCCACCAGGTCTACCCCTTAATCGGAAGGCTGGCGGCCACCAGGTCTACCCCTTGCTCGGAAGGTCAGGCGGACACCAGGTCTACCCCTTAAGCGTAGAATGCCGGGCGGACACCAGGTCTACCCCTTAATCGGAAGGCCGGCGGACACCAGGTCTACCCCTTAAGCGGAATGCCGGGCGGCCACTCAGGTCTACCCCTTAAGCCGTGGAATGCCGGCGGACAACAGGTCTACTCCGTTAGCCGGGCGGCAGGCGGCCACCAGGTCTACCCCTTAATCGGGAATGCCGGCGGACACCAGGTCTACCCCTTAAGCGAGAATGCCGGGCGGACATTAGGTCTACCCCTTAATCGGGAAGGCTGGCGGACACCAGGTCTACCCCTTAAGCGGGAATGCCGGCGGACACCAGGTCTACTCCTTAATCGGGCGGCAAACGGCCACCAAGTCTACCCCTTAATCGGGCGGCAGGCGGCCACCAGGTCTACCCCTTAATCGGGCGCCTGGCGGCCACCAGGTCTACCCCTTAATCGGGGCGGCAGGCGGCCACCAGGTCTACCCCTTAAGCGGGAATGCCGGCGGACACCAGGTCTACCCCTCAATCAGGGCGGCAGGCGGCCACCAGGTCTACCCCTTAAGCGGGGCGGCAGGCGGCCACCAGGTCTACCCCTTAAGCGTGGGCGGAAGGAGGCCACCAGTTCTACCCCTTAAGCAGGAATGCCGGGCGGCCACCAGGTCTATCCCTTAATCGGGGCTGCAGGCGGCCATCAGGTCTACCCCTTAATTGGGAATGCCGGCGGACACCAGGTGTACCCCTTAATCGGGAATGCCGGCGGATATTAGGTCTACCCCTTAATCGGGAAGGCCGGGCGGACACCAGGTCTACCCCTTAAGCAGGAATGCCGGCGGACACCAGGTCTACTCCTTAATCAGGGCGGCAGGCGGCCACCAGGTCTACCCCTTAATCGGGAATGCCGGCGGACACCAGGTCTACCCCTTAATCGGGAAGGCCGGCGGACACCAGGTCTACCCCTTAAGCGGGAATGCCGGGCGGACACCAGGTCTACCCCTTAATCGGGAATGCAGGCGGACAACAGGTCTACCCCATAAGCAGGAATGCCGGGCGGACACCAGGTCTACCCCTTAATCGGGAAGGCAGGCTAGCCACCAGGTCTACCCCTTAATCGGGTCGGCAGGCGGCCACCAGATCTACCCCTTAAGCGGGAATGCCGGCTGACACCAGGTCTACCCCTTAAGCGGGAATGCCGGGCGGACACCAGGTCTACCCCTTAATCGGGAAGGCCGGCGGACACCAGGTCTACCCCTTAAGCGGGAATGCCGGCGACACCAGGTCTACCCCTTAATCGGGAATGCCGGCGGACACCAGGTCTATCCCCTTAATCGGGGGGCAGGGCGGCCACCAGGTCTACCCCTTAATCGGGAATGCCGGCGGACACCAGGTCTACCCCTTAATCGGGAATGTCGGCGGACACCAGGTCTATCCCTTAAGCGGGAATGCCGGCGGACAGCTAGGTCTACCCCTTAATCGGAAGGCCGGGCGACACCAGGTCTACCCCTTAAGCGGGAATGCCAGCGGACACCAGGTCTACCCCTTAATCGGGCTGCACGCGGCCACCAGGTCTACACCTTAATCGGGAAGGCCGGCGGACACCAGGTCTACCCCTTAAGCGGAATGCAGGCGGACACCAGGTCTACTCGTTAAGCGGGCGGCAGGCGGCCACCAGTTCTACCCCCTTAATCGGGAATGCCGGCGGACACCAGGTCTAACCCTTAAGCGGGAATGCCGGCGGACACCAGGTCTACCCCTTAAGCGGAAGGCTGGCGGACACCAGGTCTACCCCCTTAAGCGGAATGCCGGGCGGACACCAGGTCTACCCGTTAAGCGGGGCTGCAGGCGCCACCAGGTCTGCCTCTTAATCGGGAAGGCCGGCGGACACCAGGTCTACCCCTTAAGCGGGAATGCCGGCGGACACCAGGTCTACCCCTTAATCGGAAGGCCGGCGGACGCCAGGTCTACCCCCTTAAACGGGAATGCCGGCAGACACCAGGTCTACCCCTTAATCGGGAAGGCCGGCGGACACCAGGTCTACCCCTTAATCGGGAATGCCGGCGAACACCAGGTCTACCCTTAATCGGGAAGGCCGGCGGACACCAGGTCTACCCCTTAAGCGGGAATGCCGGCGCCACCAGGTCTACCCCTTAATCGGAAGGACGGCGGACACCAGGTCTACCCCTTTAAGTCGTAGAATGCCGGGCGGACACCAGGTCTACCCCTTAATCGGGAAGGCCGGGCGGACACCAGGTCTACCCTTAAGCGGGAAGGCCGGCGGACACCAGGTCTACCCCTTAATCGGGAATGCCGGGCGGACACCAGGTCTATCCCTTAATGAGGGGGGCAGGCGGCCACCAGGTCTACCCCTTAATCGGGAATGCCGGCGGACACCAGGTCTACCCTTGCTGGAATGCCGGCGGACACCAGGTCTACCCGTTTGCCGGGCTGCAGGCGGCCACCAGGTCTACCCCTTCAATCGGAATGTCGGGCGGACACCAGGTCTATCCCTTAAGCGGGAATGCCGGCGGACATTAGGTCTACCCCTTAATCGGGAAGGCCGGCGGACACCAGGTCTACCCCTTAAGCGGGAATGCCAGCGGACACCAGGTCTACCCCTTAATTGGGACGGCAGGCGGCCACCAGGTCTACACCTTAATCGGAAGGTCGGGCGGACACCAGGTCTACACCTTAAGCGGGAATGCCGGCGGACACCAGGTCTACCCCGTTAAGCGGGAATGCCGGCAAACACCAGGTCTACCCCTTAAGCGGGCGGCAGGCGGCCACCAGGTCTACCCCTTAATCGGGAATGCCGGCGGACACCAGGTCTACCCTTAAGCAGGAATGCCGGCGGACACCAGGTCTACCCCTTAAGCTGGAAGGCCGGGCGGACACCAGGTCTACCCCTTAAGCGGGAATGCCGGCGGACACCAGGTCTACCCCTTAATCGGAAGGCCGGCGGACACCAGGTCTACCCCTTAAGCCGTAGAATGCCGGGCGGACACCAGGTCTACCCCTTAAGCGGGAAGGCCGGCGGCCACCAGGTCTACCCCTTAATCGGGAATGCCGGGCGGACACCATGTCTACCCTTAATCGGAAAGGCCGGTCGGACACCAGGTCTACCCCTTAAGCGGGAATGCCGGCGGACACCAGGTCTACCCCTTAAGCGGGCTGCAGGCGCCACCGGGTCTACCCCTTAATCGGGAATGCCGGGCGGACACCAGGTCTACCCCTTAAGCGGGAAAGCCGGGCGGACACTAGGTCTACCCCCTTAAGCCGGAAGGCCGGAGGACACCAGGTCTACCCTTTTAATCGGGAGGCAGGCAGCCACCAGGTCTACCCCTTAAGCGGGAATGCCGGGCGGCCACCAGGTCTACCCCTTGCTGGAATGCCGGCGGCCACCAGGTCTACTCCATAATCGGGGCAGCAGGCGGCCACCAGTTCTACCCCTTAAGCCGGAATGCCGGGCGGCCACCAGGTCTACCCCTTAATCAAGGCGCCTGGCGGCCACCAGGTCTACTCCTTAATCGGGAATGCCAGCGCCACCAGGTCTACCCCTTAATCGGGGCGGCAGGCGGCCACCAGGTCTACCCCTTAAGCTGGGCGGCAGGCGGCCACCAGGTCTACCCCTTAAGCGTGGAAGGCAGGAGGACACCAGTTCTACCCCTTAAGCGGGAATGCAGGCGGCCACCAGTTCTACCCCTTAATCGGGCTGCGCAGGCGGCCACCAGGTCTACCCCTTAATCGGGAAGGCCGGGCGGACACCAGGTCTACCCCTTAATCGGGAATCCCGGCAGACACCAGGTCTACCCCTTAATCGGGAAGGCCGGGCGGACACCAGGTCTACCCCTTAAGCGGGAATGCCGGGCGGACACCAGGTCTACCCCTTAATCGGGAATGCAGGCGGACACCAGGTCTACCCCTTCAGCGGGAATGAAGGCGACAACAGGTCTACCCCTTATTCGGGAAAAAGCGGCAGGCGGCCACCAGGTCTACCCCTTAATCGGGAAGGCTGGCGGACACCAGGTCTACCCCTTAAGCGGGAAGGCCGGCGGACACCAGGTCTACCCCTTAGCGGAATGCCGGCGGACACCAGGTCTACCCCTTAATCGGAAGGCCGGGCGGACACCAGGTCTACACCTTAAGCGGGAATGCCGGGCGGCCACCAGGTCTACACCTTAAGCGGGAATGCCGGCGGACACCAGGTCTACTCCGTTAAGCGGGGCGGCAGGCGGCCACCAGGTCTACCCCTTAATCGGGAATGCCGGGCGGACACCAGGTCTACCCCTTAAGCCGGTGAATGCCGGCGGACACCAGGTCTACCCCTTTAATCGGAAGGCTGGCGGACACCAGGTCTACCCCTTAAGCGGGAATGCCGGGCGGACACCAGGTCTACTCCTTAATCGGGCGGCAGGCGCGCTACCAGGTCTACCCCTTGCCGGAAGGCCGGCAAACACCAGGTCTACCCCTTAAGCTGGAATGCCGGGCGGACACCAGGTCTACCCATTAAGCCGGGCTGCACGCCGGACACCAGGTCTACCCTTTAAGCGGGAATGCCGGGCGGACTCCAGGTCTACCCCTTAAGCTGGAAGTCCGGCGGACACAAGGTCTACCCTTAAGCCGGAATGCCGGGCGGACACCAGGTCTACCCCTTAATCGGGAATGCCGGGCGGACACCAGGTCTACCCCTTGCCGGAATGCCGGCGACACCAGGTCTACCCCTCTTAAGCGGGAAGGCCGGGCGGACACCCGGTCTACCCCTTAATCGGGAAGGCCGGGCGGACACCAGGTCTACCCCTTGCCGGGAATGCCGGCGGACACCAGGTCTACCCGTTAAGCGGGCGGCAGGCGCCACCAGTTCTACCCCCTTAAGCGGGAATGCCGGGCGACACCAGGTCTACCCCTTAAGCGGGACGGCAGGCGGCCACCAGGTCTACCCCTTAATCGGGAAGGCTGGCGGACACCAGGTCTACCCCTTAAGCGGAATGCCGGCGGACACCAGGTCTACCCGTTAAGCGGGGCGTGCAGGCGGCCACCAGGTCTGCCTCTTAATCGGAAGGCCGGCGGACACCAGGTCTACCCCTTAAGCCGGAATGCCGGGCGGACACCAGGTCTACCCCTTAATCGGGAAGGCCGGGCGGACGCCAGGTCTACCCCTTAAGCGGGAATGCCGGGCGGCCACCAGGTCTACCCCTTAATCGGGAATGCCAGGCGGACACCAGGTCTACCCGTTAAGCGGGAATGCCGGCGGACACCAGGTCTACAACTTAATCGGGAAGGCCGGGCGGACACCAGGTCTACCCCTTAAGCCGGAATGCCGGGCGACACCAGGTCTACCCCTTAATCGGAATGCCGGCGGACACCAGGTCTACCCCTTAATCGGGCCATGCAGGCGACCACTAGTTCTACCCCTTAAGCTGGAATGCCGGCGGCCACCAGGTCTACCCCTTAATCGGGGAGGCAGGCGGCCACCAGTTCTACCCCTTAATCGGGAAGGCTGGCGGACACCAGGTCTACCCCTTAAGCCGGAAGGCCGGCGGACACCAGGTCTACCCCTTTCTCGGAATGCCGGCGGACACCAGGTCTACCCGTTAAGCGGGAATGCCGGGCGCCACCAGGTCTACCCCTTAATCGGAGCGGCAGGCGGCCACCAGGTCTACCCCTTAAGCGGGAATGCCGGCGGCCACCAGGTCTACCCCTTAATCGGGAAGGCCGGCGGACACCAGGTCTACCCCTTAAGCGGGAATGCCGGCGGACACCAGGTCTGCCCCTTAATCGGGAATGCAGGCGGACACCAGGTCTACCCCTTAATCGGAAGGCCGGCGGACACCAGGTCTACTCCTTTGCCGGAATGCCGGCGGACACCAGGTCTACCCATTAATCGGAGTCGCAGGCGCCACTCAGGTCTACCCCTTAAGCGGGAATGCCGGGCGGACACCAGGTCTACCCCTTAATCGGGAAGCCCGGGCGGACACCAGGTCTACACCTTAATCGGGAAGGCCGGCGGACACCAGGTCTACCCCTTAAGCGGGAATGCCGGCGGACACCAGGTCTACCCTTGCCGGAATGCCGGGCGGACACCAGGTCTACCCCTTAAGCGGGGCTGCAGTCGGCCACCAGGTCTACCCCTTAATCGGGAATGCCGGCGGACACCAGGTCTACTCCCTTAAGCGGGAATGCCGGGCGGACACTAGGTCTACCCCTTAAGCGGGAAGGCCGGCGGACACCAGGTCTACCCCTTAAGCGGAATGCCGGGCGGACACCAGGTCTACCCCTTAATCGGGAAGGCCGGCGGACACCAGGTCTACCCCTTAAGCGAGAATGCCGGCGGACACCAGGTCTACCCCTTAAGCGCGAAGGCCGGCGGACACCAGGTCTACCCCTTAATCGGGAATGCCGGGCGGACACCATGTCTACCCCTTAATCGGAAAGGCCGGGCGGACACCAGGTCTACCCCTTAAGCGGGAATGCCGGCGGACACCAGGTCTACCCCTTAAGCGGGGAGGCAGGCGGCCACCAGGTCTACCCCTTAATCGGGAATGCCGGGCGACACCAGGTCTACCCCTTAAGCGGGAAAGCCGGCGGACACCAGGTCTACCCCCTTAAGCGGGAAGGCCGGCGGACACCAGGTCTACTTTTTAATCGGGCTGCAGGCGGCCACCAGGTCTACCCCTTAAGCGGGAATGCCGGGCGCCACCAGGTCTACTCCTTAATCGGGAATGCCAGGGGCCACCAGGTCTACCCCTTAATCGGGCTGCAGGCGGCCACCAGGTCTACCCCTTAAGCGGGGCGGCAGGCGGCCACCAGGTCTACCCCTTAAGCGCGGGCGTGAAGGAGGCCACCAGTTCTACCCCTTAAGCGGGAATGCAGGCGGCCACCAGGTCTACCCCTTAATCGGGGCTGCAGGCGGCCACCAGGTCTACCCCTTAATCGGGAAGGCCGGGCGGACACCAGGTCTACCCCTTAATCGGGAATCCCGGCAGACACCAGGTCTACCCCTTAATCGGGAAGGCCGGCGGACACCAGGTCTACCCCTTAAGCGGGAATGCCGGCGGACACCAGGTCTACCCCTTAATCGGGAATGCAGGCGGACAACAGGTCTACCCCTTAAGCAGGAATGCCGGCGGACAACAGGTCTACCCCTTAATCGGTGCGGCAGTCGGCCACCAGGTCTACCCCTTAATCAGGAAGGCTGGCGGACACCAGGTCTACCACTTAAGCGGGAAGGCCGGCGGACACCAGGTCTACCCCTTAAGCGGGAATGCCGGCGGACACCAGGTCTACCCCTTAATCGGGAATGCCGGCGGACACCAGGTCTACCCCTTAAGCGGGAATGCCGGCGGCCACCAGGTCTACCCCTTAAGCGGGAATGCCGGCGGACACCAGGTCTACCCGTTAAGCGGGGCGGCAGGCGGCCACCAGGTCTACCCCTTAAGCGGGAATGCCGGCGGACACCAGGTCTACCCCTTAAGCGAGAATGCCGGCGGACATTAGGTCTACCCCTTAATCGGGAAGGCTGGCGGACACCAGGTCTACCCCTTAAGCGGGAATGCCGGCGGACACCAGGTCTACTCCTTAATCGGGCTGCAGGACGGCCACCAGGTCTACCCCTTAAGCGGGAATGCCGGCAGCCACCAGGTCTACCCCTTAATCGGGGCAGCAGGCGGCCACCAGTTCTACCCCTTAATCGGGCGGCAGGCGGCCACCAGGTCTACCCCTTAAGCGTGGGCGGAAGGAGGCCACCAGTTCTACCCCTTAAGCAGGAATGCCGGCGGCCACCAGGTCTATCCCTTAATCGGGCCGTGCAGGCGGCCATCAGGTCTACCCCTTAATTGGGAATGCCGGCGGACACCAGGTGTACCCGTTAATCGGGAATGCCGGCGGATATTAGGTCTACCCCTTAATCGGGAAGGCCGGCGGACACCAGGTCTACCCCTTAAGCAGGAATGCCTGCGGACACCAGGTCTACCTCTTAATCAGGGCGGAGGCGGCCACCAGGTCTACCCCTTAATCGGGAATGCCGGCGGACACCAGGTCTACCCCTTAATCGGGAAGGCCGGCGGACACCAGGTCTACCCCTTAAGCCGGGAATGCCGGCGGACACCAGGTCTACCCCTTAATCGGGAATGCAGGCGGACAACAGGTCTACCCCTTAAGCAGGAATGGCGGCGGACACCAGGTCTACCCCTTAATCGGGCGGCAGGCGGCCACCAGGTCTACCCCTTAATCGGGTCGGTAGGCGCCACCAGATCTACACCTTAAGCGGGAAGGCCGGCTGACACCAGGTCTACCCCTTAAGCGGGAATGCCGGGCGGACACCAGGTCTACCCCTTAATCGGGAAGGCCGGCGGACACCAGGTCTACCCCTTAAGCGGGAATGCCGGCGGACACCAGGTCTACCCCTTAAGCCGGAATGCCGGGCGGACACCAGGTCTATCCCTTAATCGGGGGCAGGCGGCCACCAGGTCTACCCCTTAATCGGGAATGCCGGCGGACACCAGGTCTACCCCTTAAGCCGGAATGCCGGCGGACACCAGGTCTACCCGTTAAGCGGGCGGCAGGCGGCCACCAGGTCTACCCCTTAATCGGGAATGTCGGCGGACACCAGGTCTATCCCTTAAGCGGGAATGCCGGCGGACACCAGGTCTACCCCTTAAGCCGGAAGGCCGGGCGGACACCAGGTCTACCCCTTAAGCGGGAATGCCAGCGGACACCAGGTCTACCCCTTAATCGGGGCGGCAGGCGGCCACTAGGTCTACACCTTAATCGGGAAGGCCGGCGGACACCAGGTCTACCCCTTAAGCCGGAATGCCGGCGGACACCAGGTCTACCCGTTAAGCGGGCGGCAGGCGGCCACCAGTTCTACCCCTTAATCGGGGGGAATGCCGGGCGGACACCAGGTCTACCCCTTAAGCGGGGCTGCAGGCGGCCACCAGGTCTACCCCTTAATCGGGAAGGCTGGCGGACACCAGGTCTACCCCTTAAGCGGGAATGCCGGCGGACACCAGGTCTACCCGTTAAGCGGGCGGCAGGCGGCCACCAGGTCTGCCTCTTAATCGGGAAGGCCGGCGGACACCAGGTCTACCCCTTATGCGGGAATGCCGGCGGACACCAGGTCTACCCCTTAATCGGGAAGGCCGGGCGGACGCCAGGTCTACCCCTTAAACGGGAATGCCGGCAGACACCAGGTCTACCCCTTAATCGGGAAGGCCGGCGGACACCAGGTCTACCCCTTAATCGGGAATGCCGGCGAACACCAGGTCTACCCCTTAATCGGGAAGGCCGGCGGACACCAGGTCTACCCCTTAAGCGGGAATGCCTGGCGGCCACCAGGTCTACCCCTTAATCGGGAAGGACGGGCGGACACCAGGTCTACCCCTTAAGCGAGAATGCCGGGCGGCCACCAGGTCTACCCCTTAATCGGGAAGGCCGGGCGGACACCAGGTCTACCTCTTAAGCGGGAAGGCCGGCGGACACCAGGTCTACCCCTTAATCGGGAATGCCGGCGGACACCAGGTCTATCCCTTAATCGGGGGGCAGGCGGCCACCAGGTCTACCCCTTAATCGGGAATGCCGGCGGACACCAGGTCTACCCCTTAAGCGGGAATGCCGGGCGGACACCAGGTCTACCCGTTAAGCGGGGCGGCAGGCGGCCACCAGGTCTACCCCTTAATCGGGAATGCCGGCGGATACCAGGTCTACCCGTTAAGCGGGAATGCCGACGGACACCAGGTCTACAACTTAATCGGGAAGGCCGGCGGACACCAGGTCTACCCCTTAAGCGGGAATGCCGGGCGTACACCAGGTCTACCCCTTAATCGGGAATGCCGGGCGGACACCAGGTCTACCCCTTAATCGGGGCTGCAGGCGACCACTAGTTCTACCCCCTTAAGCGGGAATGCCGGCGGCCACCAGGTCTACCCCTTAATCGGGGAGGCAGGCGGCCACCAGGTCTACCCCTTAATCGGGAAGGCTGGTGGACACCAGGTCTACCCCTTAAGCGGGAAGGCCGGCGGACACCAGGTCTACCCCTTTCTACGGGAATGCCGGGCGGACACCAGGTCTACCCCTTATGCGGGAATGCCGGCGGCCACCAGGTCTACCCCTTAATCGGAGCGGCAGGCGGCCACCAGGTCTACCCCTTAAGCGGGAATGCCGGCGGCCACCAGGTCTACCCCTTAATCGGGAAGGCCGGGCGGACACCAGGTCTACCCCTTAAGCCGGAATGCCGGCGGACACCAGGTCTGCCCCTTAATCGGGAATGCAGGCGGACACCAGGTCTACCCCTTAATCGGGAAGGCCGGCGGACACCAGGTCTACCCCTTAAGCGGGAATGCCGGCGGACACCAGGTCTACCCATTAATCGGAGCGGCAGGCGGCCACCAGGTCTACCCCTTAAGCGGGAATGCCGGGCGGACACCAGGTCTACCCCTTAATCGGGAAGCCCGGGCGGACACCAGGTCTACCCCTTAATCGGGAAGGCCGGCGGACACCAGGTCTAACCCTTAAGCGGAAGGCCGGCGGCCACCAGGTCTACCCCTTAATCGGGAATGCCGGCGGACACCATGTCTACCCCTTAATCGGAAAGGCCGGGCGGACACCAGGTCTACCCCTTAAGCGGGAATGCCGGCGGACACCAGGTCTACCCCTTAAGCGGGGCGGCAGGCGGCCACCAGGTCTACCCCTTAATCGGGAATGCCGGCGGACACCAGGTCTACCCCTTAAGCGGGAAAGCCGGCGGACACCAGGTCTACCCCTTAAGCGGGAAGGCCGGCGGACACCAGGTCTACCTTTTAATCGGGCGGCAGGCGGCCACCAGGTCTACCCCCTTAAGCGGGAATGCCGGCGGCCACCAGGTCTACCCCTTAAGCGGGAATGCCGGCGGCCACCAGGTCTACCCCATAATCGGGGCAGCAGGCGGCCACCAGTTCTACCCCTTAAGCGGGAATGCCGGCGGCCACCAGGTCTACCCCTTAATCAAGGCGCCTGGCGGCCACCAGGTCTACTCCTTAATCGGGAATGCCGGCGGCCACCAGGTCTACCCCTTAATCGGGCTGCATGCGGCCACCAGGTCTACCCCTTAAGCGGGATGGCAGGCGGCCACCAGGTCTACCCCTTAAGCGTGGGCGAAGGAGGCCACCAGTTCTACCCCTTAAGCGGGAATGCAGGCGGCCACCAGGTCTACCCCTTAATCGGGAAGGCAGGCTGCCACCAGGTCTACCCCTTAATCAGGAATCCCGGCAGACACCAGGTCTACCCCCTTAATCGGGCTGCAGGCGGCCACCAGGTCTACCCCTTAATCGGGAAGGCTGGCGGACACCAGGTCTACCCCTTAAGCGGGAAGGCCGGCGACACCAGTTCTACCCCTTAAGCGGGAATGCCGGCGGACACCAGGTCTACCCCTTAATCGGGAAGGCCGGGCGGACACCAGGTCTACTCCTTAAGTCGGGAATGCCGGCGGCCACCAGGTCTACCCCTTAAGCGGGAATGCCGGCGGACACCAGGTCTACCCGTTAAGCGGGGCGGCAGGCGGCCACCAGGTCTACCCCTTAATCGGGAATGCCGGCGGACACCAGGTCTACACCTTAAGCGCAGAATGCCGGGCGACATTAGGTCTACCCCTTAATCGGGAAGGCTGGCGGACACCAGGTCTACCCCTTAAGCGGGAATGCCGGCGGACACCAGGTCTACCCCTTAATCCGGGCTGCAGGCGGCCACCAGGTCTACCACTTAATCGGGAAGGCCGGCGGACACCAGGTCTACCCCTTAAGCGGGAATGCCGGGCGGACACCAGGTCTACCCATTAAGCGGGCTGCAGGGCGACACCAGGTCTACCCTTTAAGCCGGAATGCCGGCGGACACCAGGTCTACCCCTTAAGCGGGAATGCCGGCGGACACCAGGTCTACCCGTTAAGCGGGAATGCCGGGCGGACACCAGGTCTACCCCTTAAGCGGGAATGCCGGCGGACACCAGGTCTACCCCTTAAGCGGGCGGCAGTCGGCCACCAGGTCTACCCCTTAATCGGGAATGCCGGCGGACACCAGGTCTACCCCTTAAGCCGGGAATGCCGGCGGACACCAGGTCTACCCCTTAAGCGGGAAGGCCGGCGGACACCAGGTCTACCCCTTAATCGGGAAGTCCGGCGGACACCAGGTCTACCCCTTAAGCGGGTAGGCCGGCGGCCACCAGGATTACCCCTTAAGCGGGAATGCCGGCAGCCACCAGGTCTACCCCTTAATCGGGGCAGCAGGCGGCCACCAGTTCTACCCCTTAATCGGGCGGCAGGCGGCCACCAGGTCTACCCCTTAATCGGGCTGCAGGCGGCCACCAGGTCTACACCTTAATCGGGATGGCCGGCGGACACCAGGTCTACCCCTTAAGCGGGAATGCCGGCGGGCACCAGGTCTACCCCTCAATCAAGGCGGCAGGCGGCCACCAGGTCTTCCCCTTAAGCGGGGCGGCAGGCGGCCACCAGGTCTACCCCTTAAGCGTGGCGGAAGGAGGCCACCAGTTCTACCCCTTAAGCAGGAATGCCGGCGGCCACCAGGTCTATCCCTTAATCGGGCGGCAGGCGGCCATCAGGTCTACCCCTTAATTGGGAATGCCGGCGGACACCAGGTGTACCCCTTAATCGGGAATGCCGGCGGATATTAGGTCTACCCCTTAATCGGAAGGCCGGCGGACACCAGGTCTACCCCTTAAGCAGGAATGCCTGCGGACACCAGGTCTACCTCTTAATCAGGGCGGCAGGCGGCCA
The DNA here is from genome assembly GCA_034336685.1 of Luscinia luscinia. Lineage (NCBI taxonomy): Eukaryota > Metazoa > Chordata > Aves > Passeriformes > Muscicapidae > Luscinia > Luscinia luscinia. The sequence continues at coordinate 44,519 of JAKWBO010000256.1, read as the reverse complement.
CCAGGTCTACCCCTTAATCGGGAAGGCCGGCGGACACCAGGTCTACCCCTTAAGCGGGAATGCCGGCGGACACCAGGTCTACCCCTTAATCGGGAATGCAGGCGGACAACAGGTCTACCCCTTAAGCAGGAATGGCGGCGGACACCAGGTCTACCCCTTAATCGGGCGTGCAGGCGGACACCAGGTCTACCCCTTAATCGGGTCGGCAGGCGGCCACCAGATCTACCCCTTAAGCGGGAAGGCCGGCTGACACCAGGTCTATCCCTTAAGCGGGAATGCCGGCGGACACCAGGTCTACCCCTTAATCGGGAAGGCCGGCGGACACCAGGTCTACCCCTTAAGCGGGAATGCCGGCGGACACCAGGTTTACCCCTTAATCGGGAATGCCGGCGGACACCAGGTCTATCCCTTAATCGGGGGCAGGCGGCCACCAGGTCTACCCCTTAATCGGGAATGCCGGCGGACACCAGGTCTACCCCTTAAGCTCGGAATGCCGGCGGACACCAGGTCTACCCGTTAAGCGGGGCGGCAGGCGGCCACCAGGTCTACCCCTTAATCGGGAATGTCGGCGGACACCAGGTCTATCCCTTAAGCGTGAATGCCGGGCGGACATTAGGTCTACCCCTTAATCGGGAAGGCCGGCGGACACCAGGTCTACCCCTTAAGCGGGAATGCCAGCGGACACCAGGTCTACCCCTTAATCGGGGCGGCAGGCGGCCACCAGGTCTACACCTTAATCGGGAAGGCCGGCGGACACCAGGTCTACCCCTTAATCGGGAATGCCGGCGGACACCAGGTCTACCCGTTAAGCGGGGCGGCAGGCGGCCACCAGTTCTACCCCTTAATCGGGAATGCCGGCGGACACCAGGTCTACCCCTTAAGCGGGCGGCAGGCGGCCACCAGGTCTACCCCTTAATCGGGAAGGCTGGCGGACACCAGGTCTACACCTTAAGTGGGAATGCCGGCGGACACCAGGTCTACCCGTTAAGCGGGGCGGCAGGCGGCCACCAGGTCTGCCTCTTAATCGGGAAGGCCGGCGGACACCAGGTCTACCCCTTAAGCGGGAATGCCGGCGGACACCAGGTCTACCCCTTAATCGGGAAGGCCGGCGGACGCCAGGTCTACCCCTTAAACGGGAATGCCGGCGGACACCAGGTCTACCCCTTAATCGGGAAGGCCGGCGGACACCAGGTCTACCCCTTAAGCGGGAAGGCCGGCGAACACCAGGTCTACCCCTTAATCGGGAAGGCCGGCGGACACCAGGTCTACCCCTTAAGCGGGAATGCCGGCGGCCACCAGGTCTACCCCTTAATCGGGAAGGACGGCGGACACCAGGTCTACCCCTTAAGCGAGAATGGCGGCGGACACCAGGTCTACCCCTTAATCGGGAATGCCGGCGGACACCAGGTCTATCCCTTAATCGGGGGGGCAGGCAGCCACCAGGTCTACCCCTTAATCGGGAATGCCGGCGGACACCAGGTCTACCCCTTAAGCGGGAATGCCGGCGGACACCAGGTCTACCCGTTAAGCGGGGCGGCAGGCGGCCACCAGTTCTACCCCTTAAGCGGGAATGCCGGCGGACACCAGGTCTACCCCTTAAGCGGGGCGGCAGGCGGCCACCAGGTCTACCCCTTAATCGGGAAGGCTGGCGGACACCAGGTCTACCCCTTAAGCGGGAATGCCGGCGGACACCAGGTCTACCCGTTAAGCGGGGCGGCAGGCGGCCACCAGGTCTACCCCTTAATCGGGAATGCCGGCGGACACCAGGTCTACCCCTTAAGCGGGAATGCCGGCGGCCACCAGGTCTACCCCTTAATCGGGAAGGCCGGCGGACACCAGGTCTACCCCTTAAGCGGGAATGCCGGCGGACACCAGGTCTACCCCTTAATCGGGAAGGCCGGCGGACACCAGGTCTACCCCTTAAGCGGGAAGGCCGGCGGCCACCAGGTCTATCCCTTAATCGGGCGGCAGGCGGCCAACAGGTCTACCCCTTAATCGGGAGTGCCGGCGGACACCAGGTCTACCCGTTGAGCGGGAATGCCGGCGGACACCAGGTCTACACCTTAATCGGGAAGGCCGGCGGACACCAGGTCTACCCCTTAATCGGGAATGCCGGGCGACACCAGGTCTACCCCTTAATCGGGAATGCCGGCGGACACCAGGTCTACCCCTTAATCGGGGCGGCAGGCGACCACTAGTTCTACCCCTTAAGCGGGAATGCCGGCGGCCACCAGGTCTACCCCTTAATCGGGGAGGCAGGCGGCCACCAGGTCTACCCCTTAATCGGGAAGGCTGGCGGACACCAGGTCTACCCCTTAAGCGGGAAGGCCGGCGGACACCAGGTCTACCCCTTTCTCGGGAATGCCGGCGGACACCAGGTCTACCCCTTAAGCGGGAATGCCGGCGGCCACCAGGTCTACCCCTTAATCGGAGCGAAGGCGGCCACCAGGTCTACCCCTTAAGCGGGAATGCCGGCGGACACCAGGTCTACCCCTTAATCGGGAAGGCCGGCGGACACCAGGTCTACCCCTTAAGCGGGAATGCCGGCGGACACCAGGTCTACCCCTTAATCGGGAAGGCAGGCGGACACCAGGTCTACCCCTTAATCGGGAAGGCCGGCGGACACCAGGTCTACCCCTTAAGCGGGAATGCCGGCCGACACCTAGGTCTACCCCTTAAGCGGGAAGGCCGGCGGCCACCAGGTCTACCCCTTAATCGGGAATGCCGGGCGGACACCATGTCTACCCCTTAATCGGAAAGGCCGGCGGACACCAGGTCTACCACTTAAGCGGGAATGCCGGCGGACACCAGGTCTACCCCTTAAGCGGGGCGGCAGGCGGCCACCAGGTCTACCCCTTAATCGGGAATGCCGGCGGACACCAGGTCTACCCCTTAAGCGGGAATGCCGGCGGACAACAGGTTTACCCCTTAAGCGGGAAGGCCGGCGGACACCAGGTCTACTTTTTAATCGGGGCGGCAGGCGGCCACCAGGTCTACCCCTTAAGCGGGAATGCCGGCGGCCACCAGGTCTACCCCTTAAGCGGGAATGCCGGCGGCCACCAGGTCTACCCATAATCGGGCAGCAGGCGGCCACCAGTTCTACCCCTTAAGCGGGAATGCCGGCGGCCACCAGGTCTACCCCTTAATCAAGGCGCATTGCGTCACCAGGTCTACTCCTTAATCGGGAATGCCGGCGGCCACCAGGTCTACCCCTTAATCGGGGCGGCAAGCGGCCACCAGGTCTACCCCTTAAGCGGGGCGGCAGGCGGCCACCAGGTCTACCCCTTAAGCGTGGCGGAAGGAGGCCACCAGTTCTACCCCTTAAGCGGGAATGCAGGCGGCCACCAGGTCTACCCCTTAATCGGGGCGGCAGGCGGCCACCAGGTCTACCCCTTAATCGGGAAGGCCGGCGGACACCAGGTCTACCCCTTAATCGGGAATCCCGGCAGACACCAGGTCTACCCCTTAATCGGGAAGGCCGGCGGACACCAGGTCTACCCCTTAAGCGAGAATGCCGGCGGACACCAGGTCTACCCCTTAATCGGGAATGCAGGCGGACAACAGGTCTACCCCTTAAGCAGGAATGCCGGCGGACAACAGGTCTACCCCTTAATCGGGGCGGCAGGCGGCCACCAGGTCTACCCCTTAATCGGGAAGGCTGGCGGCCACCAGGTCTACCCCTTAAGCGGGAAGGCCGGCGGACACCAGGTCTACCCCTTAAGCGGGAATGCCGGCGGACACCAGGTCTACCCCTTAATCGGGAAGGCCGGCGGACACCAGGTCTACCCCTTAAGCGGGAATGCCGGCGGCCACCAGGTCTACCCCTTAAGCGGGAATGCCGGCGGACACCAGGTCTACCCGTTAAGCGGGGCGGCAGGCGGCCACCAGGTCTACCCCTTAATCGGGAATGCCGGCGGACACCAGGTCTACCCCTTAAGCGAGAATGCCGGGCGGACATTAGGTCTACCCCTTAATCGGGAAGGCTGGCGGACACCAGGTCTACCCCTTAAGCGGGAATGCCGGGCGGACACCAGGTCTACTCCTTACTCGGGGCGGCAGGCGGCCACCAGGTCTACCCCTTAATCGGGAAGGCTGGCGGACACCAGGTCTACCCCTTAAGCGGGAATGCCGGCGGACACCAGGTCTACCCATTAAGCGGGGCGGCAGGCGGACACCAGGTCTACCTGTTAATTGGGAATGCCGGCGGACACCAGGTCTACCCCTTAAGCGGGAATGCCGGCGGACACCAGGTCTACCCGTTAAGCGGGAATGCCGGCGGACACCAGGTCTACCCCTTAATCGGGACTGCCGGCGGACACCAGGTCTACCCCTTAAGCGGGCGGCAGTCGGCCACCAGGTCTACCCCCTTAATCGGGAATGCCGGCGGACACCAGGTCTACCCCTTAAGCGGGAAGGCCGGCGGACACCAGGTCTACCCCTTAATCGGGAAGTCCGGCGGACACCAGGTCTACCCCTTAAGCGGGAAGGCCGGCGGCCACCAGGATTACCCCTTAAGCGGGAATGCCGGCGGCCACCAGGTCTACCCCTTAATCGGGGCAGCAGGCGGCCACCAGTTCTACCCCTTAATCGGGCGGAAGGCGGCAACCAGGTCTACCCCTTAATCGGGGCGCCTGGCGGCCATCAGGTCTACCCCTTAATCGGGCGCGGCCGGGCGGCCACCAGGTCTACCCCTTAAGCGGGAATGCCGGCGGACACCAGGTCTACCCCTCAATCAGGGCTGCAGGCGGCCACCAGGTCTACCCCTTAAGCGGGGCGGCAGGCGGCCACCAGGTCTACCCCTTAAGCGTGGCGGAAGGAGGCCACCAGTTCTACCCCCTTAAGCAGGAATGCCGGCGGCCACCCAGGTCTATCCCTTAATCGGGGCGGCAGGCGACCATCAGGTCTACCCCTTAATTGGGAATGCCGGCGGACACCAGGTGTACCCCTTAATCGGGAATGCCGGCGGATATTAGGTCTACCCCTTAATCGGGAAGGCCGGCGGACAACAGGTCTACCCCTTAAGCAGGAATGCCTGCGGACACCAGGTCTACCTCTTAATCAGGGGGCGGCAGGGCGGCCACCAGGTCTACCCCTTAATCGGGAAGGCCGGCGGACACCAGGTCTACCCCTTAATCGGGAAGGCCGGCGGACACCAGGTCTACCCCTTAAGCGGGAATGCCGGCGGACACCAGGTCTACCCCTTAATCGGGGAATGCAGGCGGACAACAGGTCTACCCCTTAAGCAGGAATGGCGGCGGACACCAGGTCTACCCCTTAAGCGGGCGGCAGGCGGCCACCAGGTCTACCCCTTAAGAGGGTCGGCAGGCGGCCACCAGATCTACCCCTTAAGCTGGAAGGCCGGCTGACACCAGGTCTACCCCTTAAGCGGGAATGCCGGCGGACACCAGGTCTACCCCTTAATCGGGAAGGCCGGCGGACACCAGGTCTACCCCTTAAGCGGGAATGCCGGCAGACACCAGGTCTACCCCTTAAGAGGGGCGGCAGGCGGCCACCACGTCTACCCCTTAAGCGGGAATGCCGGCGGACACCAGGTCTACCCCTTAATCAGGAATGCCAGCGGCCACCAGGTCTACCCCTTATTCGGGGCGGCAGGCGGCCACCAGGTCTACCCCTTAAGCGGGAATGCCGGCGGCCACCAGGTCTACCCCTTCAGCGGGAATGCCGGCGGACACCTGGTCTCCCCGTTAAGCGGGGCGGCAGGCAGCCACGAGGTCTACCCCTTAAGCGGGAATGCCGGCGGACACCAGGTCTACCCGTTAAGCGGGGCGGCAGGCAGCCACCAGGTCTACCCCTTAATAGGGAATGCCGGAGGACACCAGGTCTACCCCTTAAGCGGGAATGCCGGTGGACACCAGGTCTACTCCTTAATCGGGCGGCAGGCGGCCACCATGTCTACCCCTTAATCGGGAAGGCCGGCGGACACCAGGTCTACCCCTTAAGCGGGAATGCCGGCGGACACCAGGTCTACCCATTAAGCGGGGCAGCAGGCGGACACCAGGTCTACCCCTTAATCGGGAATGCCGGCGGACACCAGGTCTACCCCTTAAGCGGGAATGCCGGCGGACACCAGGTCTACCCGTTAAGCAAGGCGGCAGGAAGACACCAGGTCTACCCCTTAAGCGGGAATGCCGGCGGACACCAGGTCTACCCGTTAAGCGGGGCGGCAGGCGGCCACCAGGTCTACCCCTTAATCAGGAAGGCTGGCGGACACCATTTCTACCCCTTAAGCGGGAATGCCGGCGGACACCAGGTCTACCCCTTAATCGGGGCGGCAGGCGGCCACCAAGGCTACCCCTTAATCGGGAAGGCCGGCGGACACCAGGTCTACCCCTTAAGCGGGAATGCCGGCGGACACCAGGTCTACCCCTTAATCGGGGCGGCAGGCGACCACCAGGTCTACCCCTTAATCGGGTCAGCAGGCGGCCACCAGGTCTACCCCTTAAGCGGGAATGCCTGCGGACACCATGTCTACCCCTTAAGCGGGAATGCCGGCGGACACCAGGTCTACCCCTTAAGCGGGAAGGCCGGCGGCCACCAGGTCTACCCCTTAATCGGGGCGGCAGGCGGCCACCAGGTCTACCCCTTAATCGCGGCGCCTGGCGGCCACCAGGTCTACCCCTTAATCGGGCGGCAGGCGGCCCCCAGGTCTACCCCTTAAGCGGGAATGCCGACAGCCACCAGGTCTACCCCTTAATCGGGCGGCAGGCGGCCACCAGGTCTACCCCTTAAGCGGGAATGCCGGCGGACAACAGGTCTACCCCTTAATCGGAGCGGCAGGCGGCCACCAGGTCTACCCCTTAAGCGGGAATGCCGGCGGCCACCAGGTCTACCCCTTAATCGGGAAGGCCGGCGGACACCAGGTCTACCCCTTAAGCGGGAATGCCGGGCGGACACCAGGTCTACCCCTTAATCGGGAATGCAGGCGGACACCAGGTCTACCCCTTAATCGGGAATGCCGGCGGACACCAGGTCTACCCCTTAAGCGGGAATGCCGGCCGACACCAGGTCTACCCATTAATCGGGAGGCCGGCAGGCGGCCACCAGGTCTACCCCTTAAGCGGGAATGCCGGCGGACACCAGGTCTACCCCTTAATCGGGAAAACCGGCGGACACCAGGTCTACCCCTTAAGCGAGAATGCCGGCGGACACCAGGTCTACCCCTTAAGCGGGAAGGCCGGCGGCCACCAGGTCTACCCCTTAATCGGGAATGCCGGCGGACACCATGTCTACCCCTTAATCGGAAAGGCCGGCGGACACCAGGTCTACCCCTTAAGCGGGAATGCCGGCGGACACCAGGTCTACCCCTTAAGCGGGCGGCAGGCGGCCACCAGGTCTACCCCTTAATCGGGAATGCCGGCGGACACCAGGTCTACCCCTTAAGCGGGAATGCCGGCGGACACCAGGTCTACCCCTTAAGCGGGAAGGCCGGCGGACACCAGGTCTACTTTTTAATCGGGCGGCAGGCGGCCACCAGGTCTACCCCTTAAGCGGGAATGCCGGGCGGCCACCAGGTCTACCCCTTAAGCGGGAAATGCCGGCGGACACCAGGTCTACCCATAATCGGGGCAGCAGGCGGCCACCAGTTCTACCCCTTAAGCGGGAATGCCGGCGGCCACCAGGTCTACCCCTTAATCAAGGCGCCTGGCGGCCACCAGGTCTACACCTTAATCGGGAATGCCGGCGGACACCAGGTCTACCCCTTAATCGGGGCGGCAAGCGGCCACTAGGTCTACCCCCTTAAGCGGGCTGCAGGCGCCACCAGGTCTACCCCTTAAGCGTGGCGGAAGGAGGCCACCAGTTCTACCCCTTAAGCGGGAATGCCGGCGGCCACCAGGTCTACCCCTTAATCAGGGCTGCAGGGCGGCCACCAGGTCTACCCCTTAATCGGGAAGGCCGGCGGACACCAGGTCTACCCTTAATCGGGAATCCCGGCGGACACCAGGTCTACCCCTTAATCGGGAAGTCCGGCGGACACCAGGTCTACCCTTCAGCGGGAATGCCGGCGGACACCAGGTCTACCCTTAAGCGGGCGGCAGGCAGCCACGAGGTCTACCCCTTAAGCGGGAATGCCGGGCGGACACCAGGTCTACTCCTTAATCGGGGCGGCAGGCGGCCACCAGGTCTACCCCTTAATCGGGAAGGCCGGCGGACAACAGGTCTACCCCTTAAGCGGGAATGCCGGCGGACACCAGGTCTACCCATTAAGCGGGGCGGCAGGCGGACACCAGGTCTACCTGTTAAGCGGGAATGCCGGCGGACACCAGGTCTACCCCTTAAGCGGAATGCCGGCGGACACCAGGTCTACCCCGTTAAGCGGGAATGCCGGCGGACACCAGGTCTACCCCTTGGCCGGAATGCCGGCGGACACCAGGTCTACCCCTTAAGCGGGGCGGCAGTCGGCCACCAGGTCTACCCCTTAATCGGGAATGCCGGCGGACACCAGGTCTACCCTTAAGCGGGAATGCCGGCGGACACCAGGTCTACCCCTTAAGCGGGAAGGCCGGCGGACACCAGGTCTACCCCTTAATCGGGAAGTCCGGCGGACACCAGGTCTACCCCTTAAGCGGGAAGGCCGGCGGCCACCAGGATTACCCCTTAAGCGGGAATGCCGGCGGCCACCAGGTCTACCCCTTAATCGGGGCAGCAGGCGGCCACCAGTTCTACCCCTTAATCGGGCGGCAGGCGGCCACCAGGTCTACCCCTTAATCGGGCGCCTGGCGGCCACCAGGTCTACCCCTTAATCGGGCGGCAGGCGGCCACCAGGTCTACCCCTTAAGCGGGAATGCCGGCGGACACCAGGTCTACCCTCAATCAGGGCGGCAGGCGGCCACCAGGTCTACCCCTTAATCGGGAAGGCCGGCGGACACCAGGTCTACCCCTTAATCGGGAAGGCCGGCGGACACCAGGTCTACCCCTTAAGCGGGAATGCCGGCGGACACCAGGTCTACCCCTTAATCGGGAATGCAGGCGGACAACAGGTCTACCCCTTAAGCAGGAATGCCTACGGACACCAGGTCTACCTCTTAATCAGGGCTGCAGGCGGCCACCAGGTCTACCCCTTAATCGGGAAGGCCGGCGGACACCAGGTCTACCCCTTAAGCGGGAATGCCGGCGGACACCAGGTCTACCCCTTAATCGGGAATGCAGGCGGACACCAGGTCTACCCCTTAATCGGGAAGGCCGGCGGACACCAGGTCTACCCCTTAATCGGGCGGCAGGCGGCCACCAGGTCTACCCCTTAATCGGGTCGGCAGGCGGCCACCAGATCTACCCCTTAAGCGGGAAGGCCGGCTGACACCAGGTCTACCCCTTAAGCGGGAATGCCGGCGGACACCAGGTCTACCCCTTAATCGGAAGGCCGGCGGACACCAGGTCTACCCCTTAAGCGGGAATGCCGGCAGACACCAGGTCTACCCCTTAAGAGGGGCGGCAGGCGGCCACCACGTCTACCCCTTAAGCGGGAATGCCGGCGGACACCAGGTCTACCCCTTAATCAGGAATGCCAGCGGCCACCAGGTCTACCCCTTAATCAGGGCGGCAGGCGGCCACCAGGTGTACCCCTTAATCGGGCTAGGCCGGCGGACACCAGGTCTACCCCTTAAGCGAGAATGCCGGCGGACACCAGGTCTACCCCTTAATCGGGAATGCCGGCGGACACCAGGTCTACCCCTTAGCGGGAATGCCAGCGGACACCAGGTCTACCCCTTAATCGGGCTGCAGGCGGCCACCTGGTCTACACCTTAATCGGGAAGGCCGGCGGACACCAGGTCTACCCCTTAAGCGGGAATGCCGGCGGACACCAGGTCTACCCGTTAGCCGGGGCGGCAGGCGGCCACCAGTTCTACCCCTTAAGCGGGAATGCCGGCGGACACCAGGTCTACCCCTTAGCGGGGCTGGCAGGCGGCCACCAGGTCTACCCCTTAATCGGGAAGGCTGGCGGACACCAGGTCTACCCTTAAGCGGGAATGCCGGCGGACACCAGGTCTACCCGTTAGCTCGGGGCGGCAGGCGGCCACCAGGTCTGCCTCTTAATCGGGAAGGCCGGCGGACACCAGGTCTACCCCTTAAGCGGGAATGCCGGCGGACACCAGGTCTACCCCTTAATCGGGAAGGCCGGCGGACGCCAGGTCTACCCTTAAGCGGGAATGCCGGCGGACACCAGGTCTACCCCTTAATCGGGAAGGCCGGCGGACACCAGGTCTACCCCTTAAGCGGGAAGGCCGGCGGACACCAGGTCTACCCCTTAATCGGGAAGGCCGGCGGACACCAGGTCTACCCCTTAAGCGGGAATGCCGGCGGCCACCAGGTCTATCCCTTAATCGGGGCTGCAGGCGGCCACCAGGTCTACCCCTTAAGCGGGAATGCCGGCGGACACCAGGTCTATCCCTTAATCGGGAGGCAGGCGGACACCAGTTCTACCCCTTAAGCGGGAATGCCGGCGGCCACCAGGTCTACCCCTTAATCGGGCGGCAGGCGGACACCAGGTCTACCCTTAATCGGGAAGGCCGGCGGACACCAGGTCTACCCCTTAGCGAGAATGCCGGCGGCCACCAGGTCTACCCCTTAATCGGGAAGGCCGGCGGACACCAGGTCTACCCCTTAAGCGGGAATGCCGGCGGACACCAGGTCTACCCCTTAATTGGGAATGCCGGCGGACACCAGGTCTACCCCTTAATCGGGAATGCCGGCGGACACCAGGTCTATCCCTTAATCGGGGGGGCAGGCGGCCACCAGGTCTACCCCTTAATCGGGAATGCCGGCGGACACCAGGTCTACCCCTTAAGAGAGAATGCCGGCGGACACCAGGTCTACCCTTAATCGGGGCGGCAGGCGGCCACCAGGTCTACCCCTTAATCGGGGCGCCTGGCGGCCACCAGGTCTACCCCTTAATCGGGGCGGCAGGCGGCCACCAGGTCTACCCCTTAATCGGGAATGCCGGCGGCCACCAGGTCTACCCCTTAATCGGGGCGGCAGGCGGCCACCAGATCTACCCCTTAAGCGGGGCGGCAGGCGGCCACCAGGTCTACCCCTTAACTCTGGCGGAAAGCGGCCACTAGTTCTACCCTTAAGCGGGAATGCCGGCGGCCACCAGGTCTACCCCTTAATCGGGCGGCAGGCGGCCACCAGGTCTACATCTTAATCGGGAAGGCCGGCGGACACCAGGTCTACCCCTTAAGCGGGAAGGCCGGCGGACACCAGGTCTACCCCTTAAGCGGGAATGCAGGCGGACAACAGGTCTACCCCTTAAGCGGGAATGCCTGCGGACACCAGGTCTACCTCTTAATCAGGGCGGCAGGCGGCCACCAGGTCTACCCCTTAATCGGGAAGGCCGGCGGACACCAGGTCTACCCCTTAATCGGGAAGGCCGGCGGACACCAGGTCTACCCCTTAAGCCGGGAATGCCGGCGGACACCAGGTCTACCCCTTAATCGGGAATGCAGGCGGACAACAGGTCTACCCCTTAAGCAGGAATGGCGGCGGACACCAGGTCTACCCCTTAATCGGGCGGCAGGCGGCCACCAGGTCTACCCCTTAATCGGGTCGGCAGGCGGACACCAGATCTACCCCTTAAGCGGGAATGCCGGCGGACACCAGGTCTACCCGTTAAGCGGGCGGCAGGCAGCCACCAGGTCTACCCCTTAATAGGGAATGCCGGCGGACACCAGGTCTACCCCTTAAGCGGGAATGCCGGTGGACACCAGGTCTACTCCTTAATCGGGCTAGGCAGGCGGCCACCAGGTCTACCCCTTAATCGGGAAGCAGGCGGCCACCAGGTCTACCCCTTAAGCGTGAGTGCAGGCGGACACCAGGTCTACCCTTAAGCGTGGCGGAAGGAGGCCACCAGTTCTACCCCTTAGCGGGAATGCAGGCGGCCACCAGGTCTACCCCTTAATCAGGGGCGGCAGGCGGCCACCAGGTCTACCCTTAATCGGGAAGGCCGGCGGACACCAGGTCTACCCTTAATCGGGAATCCCGGCAGACACCAGGTCTACCCCCTTAATCGGAAGTCCGGCGGACACCAGGTCTACCCCTTAAGCGTAGAGAATGCCGGCCGGACACCAGGTCTACCCCTTAATCGGGAATGCAGGCGGACAACAGGTCTACCCTTAAGCAGGAATGCCGGCGGACACCAGGTCTACCCCTTAATCGGGCGGCAGGCGGCCACCAGGTCTACCCCTTAATCGGGAAGGCTGGCGGCCACCAGGTCTACCCCTTAAGCGGGAATGCCGGCGGACACCAGGTCTACCCTTAAGCGAGAATGCCGGGCGGACATTAGGTCTACCCTTAATCGGGAAGGCTGGCGGACACCAGGTCTACCCCTTAAGCGGGAATGCCGGCGGACACCAGGTCTACTCCTTAATCGGGGCGGCAGGCGGCCACCAGGTCTACCCCTTAATCGGGAAGGCCGGCGGACAACAGGTCTACCCCTTAAGCGGGAATGCCGGCGGACACCAGGTCTACCCATTAAGCGGGAAGGCAGGCGGACACCAGGTCTACCTGTTAAGCGGGAATGCCGGCGGACACCAGGTCTACCCTTAAGCGGGAATGCCGGCGGACACCAGGTCTACCCGTTAAGCGGGAATGCCGGCGGACACCAGGTCTACCCCTTAAGCCGGGAATGCCGGCGGACACCAGGTCTACCCCTTAAGCGGGAGTGAAGGCGGCCACCAGGTCTACCCCTTAATCGGGAATGCCGGCGGACACCAGGTCTACCCCTTAAGCGGGAATGCCGGCGGACACCAGGTCTACCCCTTAAGCGGGAAGGCCGGCGGACACCAGGTCTACCCCTTAATCGGGAAGTCCGGCGGACACCAGGTCTACCCCTTAAGCGGGAAGGCCGGCGGCCACCAGGATTACCCCCTTAAGCGGGAATGCCGGCGGCCACCAGGTCTACCCCTTAATCGGGGGCAGCAGGGCGGCCACCAGTTCTACCCCTTAATCGGGCGTGCAGGCGGCCACCAGGTCTACCCCTTAATCGGGCGCCTGGCGGCCACCAGGTCTACCCCTTAATCGGGGCGGCAGGCGGCCACCAGGTCTACCCCTTAAGCGGGAATGCCGGCGGACACCAGGTCTACCCCTCAATCCAGGGGGCGGCAGGCCGGCCACCAGGTCTACCCCTTAAGCGGGCCTCAGGCGGCCACCAGGTCTACCCCTTAAGCCGATGGCCGGAAGGAGGCCACCAGTTCTACCCCTTAAGCAGGAATGCCGGCGGCCACCAGGTCTATCCCTTAATCGGGCCGGCAGGCGACCATCAGGTCTACCCCTTAATTGGGAATGCCGGCGGACACCAGGTGTACCCCTTAATCGGGAATGCCGGCGGATATTAGGTCTACCCCTTAATCGGGAAGGCCGGCGGACACCAGGTCTACCCCTTAAGCAGGAATGCCTGCGGACACCAGGTCTACCTCTTAATCAGGGCGGCAGGCGGCCACCAGGTCTACCCCTTAATCGGAAGGCCGGCGGACACCAGGTCTACCCCTTAATCGGGAAGGCCGGCGGACACCAGGTCTACCCCTTAAGCGGGAATGCCGGCGGACACCAGGTCTACCCCTTAATCGGGAATGCAGGCGGACAACAGGTCTACCCCCTTAAGCAGGAATGGCGGCGGACACCAGGTCTACCCCTTAATCGGGAAGGCAGGCGGCCACCAGGTCTACCCCTTAATCGGGTCGGCAGGCGGCCACCAGATCTACCCCTTAAGCGGGAAGGCCGGCTGACACCAGGTCTACCCCTTAAGCGGGAATGCCGGCGGACACCAGGTCTACCCCTTAATCGGGAAGGCCGGCGGACACCAGGTCTACCCCTTAGCGGGAATGCCGGCAGACACCAGGTCTACCCCTTAAGCGGGAATGCAGGCGGCCACCACGTCTACCCCTTAATCGGGAATGCCGGCGGACACCAGGTCTACCCCTTAATCAGGAATGCCAGCGGCCACCAGGTCTACCCCTTAATCGGGAAGGCAGGCGGCCACCAGGTCTACCCCTTAAGCGGGAATGCCGGCGGACACCAGGTCTACCCCTTCAGCGGGAATGCCGGCGGACACCAGGTCTACCCGTTAAGCGGGAGTGCAGGCGGACACCAGGTCTACCCCTTAAGCGGGAATGCCGACGGACACCAGGTCTACCCGTTAAGCGGGAAGGCAGGCAGCCACCAGGTCTACCCCTTAATAGGGAATGCCGGCGGACACCAGGTCTACCCCTTAGCGGGAATGCCGGTGGACACCAGGTCTACTCCTTAATCGGGCGTGCAGGCGGCCACCAGGTCTACCCCTTAAACGGGAAGGCCGGCGGACACCAGGTCTACCCCTTAAGCGGGAATGCCGGCGGACACCAGGTCTACCCATTAGCGGGAATGCAGGCGGACACCAGGTCTACCCCTTAATCGGGAATGCCGGCGGACACCAGGTCTACCCCTTAAGCGGGAATGCCGGCGGACACCAGGTCTACCCGTTAAGCGGGCGGCAGGCGGACACCAGGTCTACCCCTTAAGCGGGAATGCCGGGCGGACACCAGGTCTACCCCTTAAGCGGGAATGCCGGCGGACACCAGGTCTACCCGTTAAAGCGGGGCGGCAGGCGGCCACCAGGTCTACCCCTTAATCAGGAAGGGTGGCGGACACCATTTCTACCCCTTGGCGGGAATGCCGGCGGACACCAGGTCTACCCTTATCGGGCGGCAGGCGGCCACCAAGGTCAACCCCTTAATCGGGAAGGCCGGCGGACACCAGGTCTACCCCTTAAGCGGGAATGCCTGCGGACACCAGGTCTACCCCTTAATCGGGGCGGCAGGCGACCACCAGGTCTACCCCTTAATCGGGTCAGCAGGCGGCCACCAGTTCTACCCCTTAATCGGGAAGTGCAGGCGGCCACCAGGTCTACCCCTTAATCGCGGCGCCTGGCGGCCACCAGGTCTACCCCTTAATCGGGCGGCAGGCGGCCCCCAGGTCTACCCCTTAAGCGGGAATGCCGGCAGCCACCAGGTCTACTCCTTAATCGGGAAGGCAGGCGGCCACCAGGTCTACCCCTTAAGCGGGAATGCCGGCGGACAACAGGTCTACCCCTTAATCGGAGCGGCAGGCGGCCACCAGGTCTACCCCATAAGCGGGAATGCCGGCGGCCACCAGGTCTACCCCTTAATCGGGAAGGCCGGCGGACACCAGGTCTACCCCTTAAGCGGGAATGCCGGCGGACACCAGGTCTACCCCTTAATCGGGAATGCGGGCGGACACCAGGTCTACCCCTTAAGCGGGAAGGCCGGCGGACACCAGGTCTACCCCTTAAGCGGGAATGCCGGCGGACACCAGGTCTACCCATTAATCGGAGCGGCAGGCGGCCACCAGGTCTACCCCTTAAGCGGGAATGCCGGCGGACACCAGGTGTACCCCCTTAATCGGAAGGCCGGCGGACACCAGGTCTACCCCTTAAGCGAGAATGCCGGCGGACACCAGGTCTACCCCTTAATCGGGAATGCCGGCGGACACCAGGTCTATCCCTTAATCTGGGGGGCAGGGCGGCCACCAGGTCTACCCTTAATCGGGAATGGAGGCGGACACCAGGTCTACCCCTTAATCGGGCATGCAGGCGGCCACCAGGTCTACCCGTTAAGCGGGGCGGCAGGCGGCCACCAGGTCTACCCCTTAAGCCGGGAATATCGGCGGACACCAGGTCTATCCCTTAAGCGGGAATGCCGGCGGACATTAGGTCTACCCCTTAACTCGGGAAGGCCGGCGGACACCAGGTCTACCCCTTAAGCGGGAATGCCAGCGGACACCAGGTCTACCCCTTAATCGGGGCGGCAGGCGGCCACCAGGTCTACACCTTAATCGGGAAGGCCGGCGGACACCAGGTCTACCCCTTAAGCGGGAATGCCGGCGGACACCAGGTCTACCCGTTAAGCGGGCGGCAGGCGGCCACCAGTTCTACCCCTTAAGCGGGAATGCCGGCGGACACCAGGTCTACCCCTTAAGCGGGCGTGCAGGCGGCCACCAGGTCTACCCCTTAATCGGGAAGGCTGGCGGACACCAGGTCTACCCCTTAAGCGGAAGCGGCAGGCGGCCACCAGGTCTACCCCTTAATCGGGAAGGCCGGCGGACACCAGGTCTACCCCTTAAGCGGGAATGCAGGCGGACACCAGGTCTACCCCTTAAGCGGGCGGCAGGCGGCCACCAGGTCTGCCTCTTAATCGGGAAGGCCGGCGGACACCAGGTCTACCCTTAAGCGGGAATGCCGGCGGACACCAGGTCTACCCCTTAATCGGGAAGGCCGGCGGACGCCAGGTCTACCCCTTAAGCGGGAATGCCGGCGGACACCAGGTCTACCCCTTAATCGGGAAGGCCGGCGGACACCAGGTCTACCCCTTAAGCGGGAAGGCCGGCGAACACCAGGTCTACCCCTTAATCGGGAAGGCCGGCGGACACCAGGTCTACCCCTTAAGCGGGAATGCCGGCGGCCACCAGGTCTATCCCTTAATCGGGCGGCAGGCGGCCACCAGGTCTACCCCTTAATCGGGAATGCCGGCGGACACCAGGTCTACCAGTTAAGCGGGAATGCCGGCGGACACCAGGTCTACACCTTCATCGGAAGGCCGGCGGACACCAGGTCTACCCCTTAAGCGGGAATGCCGGCGGACACCAGGTCTACCCCTTAATCGGGAATGCCGGCGGACACCAGGTCTACCCCTTAAGCGGGAATGCCGGCGGACACCAGGTCTACCCCTTAATTGGGAATGCCGGCCGAACACCAGGTCTACCCCTTAATCGGGAATGCCGGTGAACACCAGGTCTATCCCTTAATCGGGGGCAGGCGGCCACCAGGTCTACCCCTTAATCGGGAATGCCGGCGGACACCAGGTCTACCCCTTAAGAGAGAATGCCGGCGGACACCAGGTCTACCCGTTAATCGGGCGGCAGGCGGCCACCAGGTCTACCCCTTAATCGGGCGCCTGGCGGCCACCAGGTCTACCCCTTAATCGGGCGGCAGGCGGCCACCAGGTCTACCCCTGAAGCCGGGAATGCCGGGCGGCCACCAAGTCTACCCCTTAATCGGGAAGGCAGGCGGCCACCAGATCTACCCCTTAAGCGGGAAGGCAGGCGGCCACCAGGTCTACCCCTTAATCCTGGGAAGGCGAGCGCCACTAGTTCTACCCTTAAGCGGGAATGCCGGCGGACACCAGGTCTACCCCTTAATCGGGAAGGCCGGCGGACACCAGGTCTACCCCTTAAGCGGGAATGCCGGCGGACACCAGGTCTACCCCCTTAAGAGGGCGGCAGGCGGCCACCACGTCTACCCCTTAAGCGGGAATGCCGGCGGACACCAGGTCTACCCCTTAATCAGGAATGCCAGCGGCCACCAGGTCTACCCCTTAATCGGGGCTGGCAGGTGGCCACCAGGTCTACCCTTAAGCGGTAATGCCGGCGGCCACCAGGTCTACCCCTTCAGCGGGAATGCCGGCGGACACCAGGTCTACCCGTTAAGCGGGGCGGCAGGCAGCCACGAGGTCTACCCCTTAAGCGGGAATGCCGGCGGACACCAGGTCTACCCGTTAAGCGGGCGGCAGGCAGCCACCAGGTCTACCCCTTAATAGGGAATGCCGGCGGACACCAGGTCTACCCCTTAAGCGGGAATGCCGGTGGACACCAGGTCTACTCCTTAATCGGGCGGCAGGCGGCCACCAGGTCTACCCCTTAATCGGGAATGCCGGCGGACACCAGGTCTACCCCTTAGGCGGGAATGCCGGCGGACACCAGGTCTACCCATTAAGCGGGGCGGCAGGCGGACACCAGGTCTACCCCTTAATCGGGAATGCCGGCGGACACCAGGTCTACCCCTTAAGCGGGAATGCCGGCGGACACCAGGTCTACCCGTTAGCGGGCGGCAGGAAGACACCAGGTCTACCCCTTAAGCGGGAATGCCGGCGGACACCAGGTCTACCCGTTAGCGGGCGGCAGGCGGCCACCAGGTCTACCCCTTAATCAGGAAGGCTGGCGGACACCATTTCTACCCCTTAAGCGGGAATGCTGGCGGACACCAGGTCTACCCTTAATCGGGCGGCAGGCGGCCACCACGGCTACCCCTTAATCGGGAAGGCCGGCGGACACCAGGTCTACCCCTTAAGCGGGAATGCCTGCGGACACCAGGTCTACCCCTTAATCGGGGCGGCAGGCGGCCACCAGGTCTACCCTTAATCGCGGCGCCTGGCGGCTACCAGGTCTACCCCTTAATCGGGCGACAGGCGGCCCCCAGGTCTACCCCTTAAGCGGGAATGCCGGCAGCCACCAGGTCTACCCCTTAATCGGGCTGTGCAGGCGGCCACCAGGTCTACCCCTTAAGCGGGAATGCCGGCGGACAACAGGTCTACCCCCTTAATCGGGCCGGCAGGGCGGCCACCAGGTCTACCCCTTAAGCGGGAATGCCGGCGGCCACCAGGTCTACCCCTTAATCGGGAAGGCCAGCGGACACCAGGTCTACCCCTTAAGCGGGAATGCCGGCGGACACCAGGTCTACCCCTTAATCGGGAAAGCAGGCGGACACCAGGTCTACCCCTTAATCGGGAATGCCGGCGGACACCAGGTCTACCCCTTAAGCGGGAATGCCGGCGGACACCAGGTCTACCCATTAATCGGAGCGGCAGGCGGCCACCAGGTCTACCCCTTAAGCGGGAATGCCGGCGGACACCAGGTGTACCCCTTAATCGGGCGGCCGGCGGACACCAGGTCTACCCCTTAAGCGAGAATGCCGGCGGACACCAGGTCTACCCCTTAATCGGGAATGCCGGCGGACACCAGGTCTATCCCTTAATCGGGAGGCAGGCGGCCACCAGGTCTACCCTTAATCGGGAATGCCGGCGGACACCAGGTCTACCCCTTAAGCGGGAATGCCGGCGGACACCAGGTCTACCCGTTAAGCGGGGCGGCAGGCGGCCACCAGGTCTACCCCTTAGCGGGAATGTCGGCGGACACCAGGTCTATCCCTTAGCGGGAATGCCGGCGGACATTAGGTCTACCCCTTAGTCGGGAAGGCCGGCGGACACCAGGTCTACCCCTTAAGCGGGAATGCCAGCGGACACCAGGTCTACCCCTTAATCGGGGCGTCTGGCGGCCACCGGGTCTACACCTTAATCGGGAAGGCCGGCGGACACCAGGTCTACCCCTTAAGCGGGAATGCCGGCGGACACCAGGTCTACCCCTTAAGCGGGGCGGCAGGCGGCCACCAGTTCTACCCCTTAAGCGGGAATGCCGGCGGACACCAGGTCTACCCCTTAAGCGGGCGGCAGGCGGCCACCAGGTCTACCCCTTAATCGGGAAGGCTGGCGGACACCAGGTCTACCCTTAATCGGGAAGGCCGGCGGACGCCAGGTCTACCCCTTAAGCGGGAATGCCGGCGGACACCAGGTCTACCCTTAAGCGGGGCGGCAGGCGGCCACCAGGTCTACCTCTTAATCGGGAAGGCCGGCGGACACCAGGTCTACCCCTTAAGCGGGAATGCCGGCGGACACCAGGTCTACCCCTTAATCGGGAAGGCCGGCGGACGCCAGGTCTACCCCTTAAGCGGGAATGCCGGCGGACACCAGGTCTACCCCTTAATCGGGAAGGCCGGCGGACACCAGGTCTACCCCTTAAGCGGGAAGGCCGGCGAACACCAGGTCTACCCTTAATCGGGAAGGCCGGCGGACACCAGGTCTACCCCTAAGCGGGAATGCCGGCGGCCACCAGGTCTATCCCTTAATCGGGGCGGCAGGCGGCCACCAGGTCTACCCCTTAATCGGGAATGCCGGCGGACACCAGGTCTACCCGTTAAGCGGGAATGCCGGCGGACACCAGGTCTACACCTTCATCGGAAGGCCGGCGGACACCAGGTCTACCCCTTAAGCCGGGAATGCCGGCGGACACCAGGTCTACCCCTTAATCGGGAATGCCGGCGGACACCAGGTCTACCCCTTAATCGGGCGGCAGGCGGACCACTAGTTCTACCCCTTAAGCGGGAATGCGGCGGCCACCAGGTCTACCCCTTAATCGGGCGGCAGGCGGACACCAGGTCTACCCCTTAATCGGGAAGGCCGGCGGACACCAGGTCTACCCCTTAAGCGAGAATGCCGGGCGGCCACCAGGTCTACCCCTTAATCGGGAAGGCCGGCGGACACCAGGTCTACCCCTTAAGCGGGAATGCCGGCGGACACCAGGTCTACCCCTTAATCGGGAATGCCGGCGGACACCAGGTCTACCCCTTAATTGGGAATGCCGGCGGACACCAGGTCTACCCCTTAATCGGGAATGCCGGCGGACACCAGGTCTATCCCTTAATCGGGTGGCAGGCGGCCACCAGGTCTACCCCTTAATCGGGAATGCCGGCGGACATCAGGTCTACCCCTTAAGAGAGAATGCCGGCGGACACCAGGTCTACCCGTTAATCGGGCGGCAGGCGGCCACCAGGTCTACCCCTTAATCGGGCGCCTGGCGGCCACCAGGTCTACCCTTAATCGGGCGGCAGGCGGCCACCAGGTCTACCCCTGAGCGAGAATGCCGGCGGCCACCAGGTCTACCCCTTAATCCCGGGCGGCAGGCGGCCACCAGATCTACCCTTAAGCGGGCGGCAGGCGGCCACCAGGTCTACCCCTTAATCCTGGCGAGCGGCCACTAGTTCTACCCCTTAAGCGGGAATGCCGGGCGGCCACCAGGTCTACCCCTTAATCCGGGCGGCAGGCGGCCACCAGGTCTACATCTTAATCGGGAAGGCCGGGCGGCCACCAGGTCTACCCCTTAGCGGGAATGCCGGCGGACACCAGGTCTACCCCTTAATCGGGAATGCAGGCGGACACCAGGTCTACCCCTTAAGCGGGAAGGCCGGCGGACACCAGGTCTACCCCTTAGCGGGAATGCCGGCGGACACCAGGTCTACCCATTAATCGGAGCGGCAGGCGGCCACCAGGTCTACCCCTTAGCGGGAATGCCGGCGGACACCAGGTGTACCCCTTAATCGGGCGGCCGGGCGGACACCAGGTCTACCCCTTAAGCGAGAATGCCGGCGGACACCAGGTCTACCCCTTAATCGGGAATGCCGGCGGACACCAGGTCTATCCCTTAATCTGGGGGCAGGCGGCCACCAGGTCTACCCCTTAATCGGGAATGCCGGCGGACACCAGGTCTACCCCTTAAGCGGGAATGCCGGCGGACACCAGGTCTACCCGTTAAGCGGGAGTGCAGGCGGCCACCAGGTCTACCCCCTTAAGCGGGGGAATATCGGGCGGACACCAGGTCTATCCCTTAAGCGGGAATGCCGGCGGACATTAGGTCTACCCCTTAATCGGGAAGGCCGGCGGACACCAGGTCTACCCCTTAAGCGGGAATGCCAGCGGACACCAGGTCTACCCCTTAATCGGGCGGCAGGCGGCCACCAGGTCTACACCTTAATCGGGAAGGCCGGCGGACACCAGGTCTACCCCTTAAGCGGGAATGCCGGGCGGACACCTGGTCTACCCGTTAAGCCGGAAGGCAGGCGGCCACCAGTTCTACCCCTTAAGCGGGAATGCCGGCGGACACCAGGTCTACCCCTTAAGCGGGCGGCAGGCGGCCACCAGGTCTACCCCTTAATCGGGAAGGCTGGCGGACACCAGGTCTACCCCTTAAGCGGGAATGCCGGCGGACACCAGGTCTACCCGTTAAGCGGGCTGGCAGGGCGGCCACCAGGTCTGCCTCTTAATCGGGAAGGCCGGCGGACACCAGGTCTACCCCTAAAGCGGGAATGCCGGCGGACACCAGGTCTACCCCTTAATCGGGAAGGCCGGCGGACGCCAGGTCTACCCCTTAAGCGGGAATGCCGGCGGACACCAGGTCTACCCCTTAATCGGGAAGGCCGGGCGGCCACCAGGTCTACCCCTTAATCGGGAAGGCCGGCCGAACACCAGGTCTACCCCTTAATCGGGAAGGCCGGCGGACACCAGGTCTACCCCTTAAGCGGGAATGCCGGCGGCCACCAGGTCTATCCCTTAATCGGGCGGCAGGGCGGCCACCAGGTCTACCCCTTAATCGGGAATGCCGGCGGACACCAGGTCTACCCCTTAAGCGGGAATGCCGGCGGACACCAGGTCTACCCCTTAATTGGGAATGCCGGCGAACACCAGGTCTACCCCTTAATCGGGAATGCCGGGCGAACACCAGGTCTATCCCTTAATGGGGGGCAGGCGGCCACCAGGTCTACCCCTTAATCGGGAATGCCGGCGGACACCAGGTCTACCCCTTAAGAGAGGAATGCCGGCGGACACCAGGTCTACCCGTTAATCGGGGCGTGCAGGCGGCCACCAGGTCTACCCCTTAATCGGGCGCCTGGCGGCCACCAGGTCTACCCCTTGACCGGGCGGCAGGCGGCCACCAGGTCTACCCCTGAAGCGGGAATGCCGGCGGCCACCAAGTCTACCCCTTAATCGGGGCTGCAGGCGGCCACCAGATCTACCCCTTAAGCGGGGCGGCAGGCGGCCACCAGGTCTACCCCTTAATCCTGGCTAAGAGCGGCCACTAGTTCTACCCCTTAAGCGGGAATGCCGGCGGCCACCAGGTCTACCCCTTAATCGGGAATGCAGGCGGACAACAGGTCTACCCCTTAAGCAGGAATGGCGGCGGACACCAGGTCTACCCCTTAATCGGGCGTGCAGGCGGCCACCAGGTCTACCCCTTAATCGGGTCGGCAGGCGGCCACCAGATCTACCCCTTAAGCGGGAAGGCCGGCTGACACCAGGTCTACCCCTTAAGCGGGAATGCCGGCGGACACCAGGTCTACCCCTTAATCGGGAAGGCCGGCGGACACCAGGTCTACCCCTTAAGCGGGAATGCCGGCAGACACCAGGTCTACCCCTTAAGAGAGGCGGCAGGCGGCCACCACGTCTACCCCTTAAGCGGGAATGCCGGCGGACACCAGGTCTACCCCTTAATC
Organism: Luscinia luscinia; assembly: GCA_034336685.1. Lineage (NCBI taxonomy): Eukaryota > Metazoa > Chordata > Aves > Passeriformes > Muscicapidae > Luscinia > Luscinia luscinia. The sequence continues at coordinate 21,577 of JAKWBO010000256.1, read as the reverse complement.
AGGAATGCCAGCGGCCACCAGGTCTACCCCTTAATCGGGCGGCAGGCAGCCACGAGGTCTACCCCTTAAGCGGGAATGCCGGCGGACACCAGGTCTACCCGTTAGCGGGGCGGCAGGCAGCCACCAGGTCTACCCCTTAATAGGGAATGCCGGCGGACACCAGGTCTACCCCTTAAGCGGGAATGCCGGTGGACACCAGGTCTACTCCTTAATCGGGGCTGCAGGCGAGCCACCAGGTCTACTCCTTAATCGGGAATGCCGGCGGACACCAGGTCTACCCCTTAGGCGGGAATGCCGGCGGACACCAGGTCTACCCATTAAGCGGGCTGGCAGGCGGACACCAGGTCTACCCCTTAATCGGGAATGCCGGCGGACACCAGGTCTACCCTTAAGCGGGAATGCCGGCGGACACCAGGTCTACCCGTTAAGCGGGGCGGCAGGAAGACACCAGGTCTACCCCTTAAGCGGGAATGCCGGCGGACACCAGGTCTACCCGTTAAGCGGGGCGGCAGGCGGCCACCAGGTCTACCCCTTAATCAGGAAGGCTGGCGGACACCATTTCTACTCCTTAAGCGGGAATGCTGGCGGACACCAGGTCTACCCCTTAATCGGGCGGCAGGCGGCCACCAAGGCTACCCCTTAATCGGGAAGGCCGGCGGACACCAGGTCTACCCCTTAAGCGGGAATGCCTGCGGACACCAGGTCTACCCCTTAATCGGGCTGTGCAGGGCGACCACCAGGTCTACCCCATAATCGCTGGCGCCTGGCGGCTACCAGGTCTACCCCTTAATCGGGCGGCAGGCGGCCCCCAGGTCTACCCCTTAGCGGGAATGCCGGCAGCCACCAGGTCTACCCTTAATCGGGCGGCAGGCGGCCACCAGGTCTACCCCTTAAGCGGGAATGCCGGCGGACAACAGGTCTACCCCCTTAATCGGGAGGCCGGCAGGCGGCCACCAGGTCTACCCCTTAAGCGGGAATGCCGGCGGCCACCAGGTCTACCCCTTAATCGGGAAGGCCAGCGGACACCAGGTCTACCCCTTAAGCGGGAATGCCGGCGGACACCAGGTCTACCCCTTAATCGGGAAAGCAGGCGGACACCAGGTCTACCCCTTAATCGGGAATGCCGGCGGACACCAGGTCTACCCCTTAAGCGGGAATGCCGGCGGACACCAGGTCTACCCATTAATCGGGAGCCGGCAGGCGGCCACCAGGTCTACCCCTTAAGCCGGAATGCCGGCGGACACCAGGTGTACCCCTTAATCGGGGCGGCCGGGCGGACACCAGGTCTACCCCTTAAGCGAGAATGCCGGCGGACACCAGGTCTACCCTTAATCGGGAATGCCGGCGGACACCAGGTCTATCCCTTAATTCGGGGGGCAGGCGGCCACCAGGTCTACCCCTTAATCGGGAATGCCGGCGGACACCAGGTCTACCCCTTAAGCGGGAATGCCGGCGGACACCAGGTCTACCCGTTAAGCCGGGCGGCAGGCGGCCACCAGGTCTACCCCTTAAGCCGGAATGTCGGGCGGACACCAGGTCTATCCCTTAAGCGGGAATGCCGGCGGACATTAGGTCTACCCCTTAATCGGGAAGGCCGGCGGACACCAGGTCTACCCCTTAAGCGGGAATGCCAGCGGACACCAGGTCTACCCCTTAATCGGGCGTCTACGGCCACCAGGTCTACACCTTAATCGGGAAGGCCGGCGGACACCAGGTCTACCCCTTAAGCGGGAATGCCGGCGGACACCAGGTCTACCCCTTAAGCGGGGCGGCAGGCGGCCACCAGTTCTACCCCTTAAGCGGGAATGCCGGCGGACACCAGGTCTACCCCTTAAGCGGGGCGGCAGGCGGCCACCAGGTCTACCCCTTAATCGGGAAGGCTGGCGGACACCAGGTCTACCCCTTAAGCGGGAATGCCGGGCGGACAACAGGTCTACCCCTTAAGCGGGGCTGGCAGGCGGCCACCAGGTCTGCCTCTTAATCGGGAAGGCCGGCGGACACCAGGTCTACCCCTTAAGCGGGAATGCCGGCGGACACCAGGTCTACCCCTTAATCGGGAATGCCGGCGGACGCCAGGTCTACCCCTTAAGCGGGAATGCCGGCGGACACCAGGTCTACCCCTTAATCGGGAAGGCCGGCGGACACCAGGTCTACCCCTTAAGCGGGAAGGCCGGCGAACACCAGGTCTACCCCTTAATCGGGAAGGCCGGCGGACACCAGGTCTACCCCTTAAGCGGGAATGCTGGCGGCCACCAGGTCTATCCCTTAATCGGGGCTTTGGCATGCGGCCACCAGGTCTACCCCTTAATCGGGAATGCCGGCGGACACCAGGTCTACCCGTTAAGCGGGAATGCCGGCGGACACCAGGTCTACACCTTCATCGGGAAGGCCGGCGGACACCAGGTCTACCCCTTAAGCGGGAATGCCGGCGGACACCAGGTCTACCCCTTAATCGGGAATGCCGGCGGACACCAGGTCTACCCCTTAATCGGGCGGCAGGCGGACCACTAGTTCTACCCCTTAAGCGGGAATGCCGGCGGCCACCAGGTCTACCCCTTAATCGGGCGGCAGGCGGACACCAGGTCTACCCCTTAATCGGGAAGGCCGGCGGACACCAGGTCTACCCCTTAAGCGGGGAATGCCGGGCGGCCACCAGGTCTACCCCTTAATCGGGAAGGCCGGCGGACACCAGGTCTACCCCTTAAGCGGGAATGCCGGCGGACACCAGGTCTACCCCTTAATCGGGAATGCCGGCGGACACCAGGTCTACCCCTTAATTGGGAATGCCGGCGAACACCAGGTCTACCCCTTAATCGGGAATGCCGGCGGACACCAGGTCTATCCCTTAATCGGGGGCAGGCGGCCACCAGGTCTACCCCTTAATCGGGAATGCCGGCGGACATCAGGTCTACCCCTTAAGAGAGAATGCCGGCGGACACCAGGTCTACCCGTTAATCGGGCGGCAGGCGGCCACCAGGTCTACCCCTTGATCGGGCGCCTGGCGGCCACCAGGTCTACCCCTTAATCGGGGCGGCAGGCGGCCACCAGGTCTACCTCTGAAGCGAGAATGCCGGCGGACACCAGGTCTACCCCTTAATCGGGAAAGCCGGCAGACACCAGGTCTACCCCTTAAGCGAGAATGCCGGGCGGACACCAGGTCTACCCCTTAATCAAGAAGGCCGGGCGGACACCAGGTCTACCCCTTAAGCGGGAATGCCGGGCGGACACAAGGTCTACCCCTTAATCGGGAATGCCGGCGGACACCAGGTCTACCCCTTAATTGGGAATGCCGGCGGACACCAGGTCTACCCCTTTAGCGGGAATGCCGGCGGACACCAGGTCTACCCCTTAATCGGGAATGCCGGCGGACACCAGGTCTACCCCTTAATTGGGAATGCCGGCGGACACCAGGTCTACCCCTTAATCGGGAATGCCGGCGGACACCAGGTCTATCCCTTAATCGGGGGGTAGGCGGCCACCAGGTCTACCCCTTAAGCCGGGAATGCCGTCGGACACCAGGTCTACCCCTTAATCGGGGCGGCAGGCGTCCACCAGGTCTACCCCTTAATCGGGAAGGCCGGCGGACACCAGGTCTACCCCTTAAGCGGGAATGTCGGCGGACACCAGGTCTACCCTTAATCGGGAAGGCCGGCGGACACCAGGTCTACCCCTTAATCGGGAAGTCCGGCGGACACCAGGTCTACCCCTTAAGCGGGAATGCCGGCGGACACCAGGTCTACCCATTAATCGGAGTCGGCAGGCGGCCACCAGGTCTACCCCTTAAGCGGGAATGCCGGCGGACACCAGGTCTACCCCTTAATCGGGAAGGCCGGCGGACACCAGGTCTACCCCTTAATCGGGCCGTCCGGCCGGACACCAGGTCTACCCCTTAATCGGGAAGGCCGGCGGACACCAGGTCTACCCCTTAAGCGAGAATGCCGGCGGCCACCAGGTCTACCCCTTAATCGGGAAGGCCGGCGGACACCAGGTCTACCCCTTAATCGGGCTGCAGGCGGCCACCAGATCTACCCCTTAAGCGGGGCGGCAGGCGGCCACCAGGTCTACCCCTTAATCCTGGCGGAAAGCGGCCACTAGTTCTACCCCTTAAGCCGGAATGCCGGCGGCCACCAGGTCTACCCCTTAAGCGGGAATGCCGGCGGACACCAGGTCTACCCCTTAATCGGGAATGCCGGCGGACACCAGGTCTACCCCTTAATTGGGAATGCCGGCGAACACCAGGTCTACCCCTAAAGCGGGAATGCCGGCGGCCACCAGGTCTACCCATTAAGCGGGCGGCAGGCGGCCACCAGGTCTGCCTCTTAATCGGGAAGGCCGGCGGACACCAGGTCTACCCCTTAGCGGGAATGTTGGCGGACACCAGGTCTACCCCTTAATCGGGAAGGCCGGCGGACGCCAGGTCTACCCCTTAATCGGGAAGGCCGGCGGACAGCAGGTCTACCCCTTAAGCGGGAAGGCCGGCGAACACCAGGTCTACACCTTAATCGGGAAGGCCGGCGGACACCAGGTCTACCCCTTAAGCGGGAATGCCGGCGGCCACCAGGTCTACCCCTTAATCGGGCTGCAGGCGGCCACCAGGTCTACCCCTTAATCGGGAATGCCGGCGGACACCAGGTCTACCCGTTAAGCGGGAATGCCGGCGGACACCAGGTCTACCCCTTAAGCGGGAATGCCGGGCGGACACCAGGTCTACCCCTTAATCGGGCGGCAGGCGACCACTAGTTCTACCCCTTAAGCGGGAATGCCGGCGGCCACCAGGTCTACCCCTTAATCGGGAGGCAGGCGGCTACCAGGTCTACCCCTTAATCGGAAAGGCTGGCGGACACCAGGTCTACCCCTTAAGCGGGAAGGCCGGGCGGACACAAGGTCTACCCCTTAATCGGGAAGGCCGGCGGACACCAGGTCTACCCCTTAATCGGGGCGGCCGGCGGACACCAGGTCTACCCCTTAATCGGGAAGGCCGGCGGACACCAGGTCTACCCCTTAAGCGAGAATGCCGGCGGACACCAGGTCTACCCCTTAATCGGGAAGGCCGGCGGACACCAGGTCTACCCCTTAAGCGGGAATGCCGGCGGACACCAGGTCTACCCCTTAATCGGGAATGCCGGCGGACACCAGGTCTACACCTTAATTGGGAATGCCGGCGGACACCAGGTCTACCCCTTAATCGGGAATGCCGGCGGACACCAGGTCTATCCCTTAATCGGGGGGGCAGGGCGGCCACCAGGTCTACCCCTTAAGCGGGAATGCCGGCGGACATCAGGTCTACCCCTTAATCGGGAATGCCGGCGGACACCAGGTCTACCCCTTAATCGGGAATGCCGGCGGACACCAGGTCTATCCCTTAATCGGGGGGGCAGGCGGCCACCAGGTCTACCCCTTAAGCGGGAATGCCGGCGGACACCAGGTCTACCCCTTAATCGGGAATGCCGGCGGACACCAGGTCTACCCCTTAATTGGGAATGCCGGCGAACACCAGGTCTACCCCTTAATCGGGAATGCCGGCGGACACCAGGTCTATCCCTTAATCGGGGGGGCAGGGCGGCCACCAGGTCTACCCCTTAATCCTGGCGGAAAGCCGGCCACTAGTTCTACCCCTTAGCGGGAATGCCGGCGGCCACCAGGTCTACCCTTAATCGGGGCGGCAGGCGGCCACCAGGTCTACATCTTAATCGGGAAGGCCGGCGGACACCAGGTCTACCCCTTAAGCGGGAATGCCGGCGGCCACCAGGTCTACCCCTTAATCGGGAAGGCCGGCGGACACCAGGTCTACCCCTTAGCGGGAATGCCGTCGGACACCAGGTCTACCCCTTAATCGGGGCTGGCAGGCTCCACCAGGTCTACCCCTTAATCGGGAAGGCCGGCGGACACCACGTCTACCCCTTAAGCGGGAATGTCGGGCGGACACCAGGTCTACCCCTTAATCGGGAAGGCCGGCGGACACCAGGTCTACCCCTTAATCGGGAAGTCCGGCGGACACCAGGTCTACCCCTTAATCGGGAATGCCGGCGGACACCAGGTCTACCCATTAATCGGAGCGGCAGGCGGCCACCAGGTCTACCCCTTAAGCGGGAATGCCTGCGGACACCAGGTCTACCCCTTAATCGGGAAGGCCGGTGGACACCAGGTCTACCCCTTAATCGGGAGCGTCCGGCCGGACACCAGGTCTACCCCTTAATCGGGCGTCCGGCGGACACCAGGTCTACCCCTTAATCGGGAAGGCCGGCGGACACCAGGTCTACCCCTTAAGCGAGAATGCCGGCGGCCACCAGGTCTACCCCTTAATCGGGAAGGCCGGCGGACACCAGGTCTACCCCTTAATCGGGCGGCAGGCGGCCACCAGATCTACCCCTTAAGCGGGGCGGCAGGCGGCCACCAGGTCTACCCCTTAATCCTGGCCGGAAAGCGGCCACTAGTTCTACCCCTTAAGCGGGAATGCCGGCGGCCACCAGGTCTACCCCTTAAGCGGGAATGCCGGCGGACACCAGGTCTACCCCTTAATCGGGAATGCCGGCGGACACCAGGTCTACCCCTTAATTGGGAATGCCGGCGAACACCAGGTCTACCCCTAAAGCGGGAATGCCGGCGGCCACCAGGTCTACCCATTAAGCGGGGCTGCAGCGGCCACCAGGTCTGCCTCTTAATCGGGAAGGCCGGCGGACACCAGGTCTACCCCTTAAGCGGGAATGTTGGCGGACACCAGGTCTACCCTTAATCGGGAAGGCCGGCGGACGCCAGGTCTACCCCTTAATCGGGAAGGCCGGCGGACAGCAGGTCTACCCCTTAAGCGGGAAGGCCGGCGAACACCAGGTCTACACCTTAATCGGGAAGGCCGGCGGACACCAGGTCTACCCCTTAAGCGGGAATGCCGGCGGCCACCAGGTCTACCCCTTAATCGGGGCGGCAGGCGGCCACCAGGTCTACCCCTTAATCGGGAATGGCGGCGGCCACCAGGTCTACCCGTTAAGCGGGAATGCCGGCGGACACCAGGTCTACCCCTTAAGCGGGAATGCCGGCGGACACCAGGTCTACCCCTTAATCGGGCGGCAGGCGACCACTAGTTCTACCCCTTAAGCGGGAATGCCGGCGGCCACCAGGTCTACCCCTTAATCGGGGGAGGCAGGCGGCTACCAGGTCTACCCCTTAATCGGAAAGGCTGGCGGACACCAGGTCTACCCCTTAAGCGGGAAGGCCGGCGGACACAAGGTCTACCCCTTAATCGGGAAGGCCGGCGGACACCAGGTCTACCCCTTAATCGGGCGGCCGGCGGACACCAGGTCTACCCCTTAATCGGGAAGGCCGGCGGACACCAGGTCTACCCCTTAAGCGAGAATGCCGGGCGGACACCAGGTCTACCCCTTAATCGGGAAGGCCGGCGGACACCAGGTCTACCCCTTAAGCGGGAATGCCGGCGGACACCAGGTCTACCCCTTAATCGGGAATGCCGGCGGACACCAGGTCTACACCTTAATTGGGAATGCCGGCGGACACCAGGTCTACCCCTTAATCGGGAATGCCGGCGGACACCAGGTCTATCCCTTAATCGGGGGGCAGGCGGCCACCAGGTCTACCCCTTAAGCGGGAATGCCGGCGGACATCAGGTCTACCCCTTAATCGGGAATGCCGGCGGACACCAGGTCTACCCCTTAATCGGGAATGCCGGCGGACACCAGGTCTATCCCTTAATCGGGGGCAGGCGGCCACCAGGTCTACCCCTTAAGCGGGAATGCCGGCGGACACCAGGTCTACCCCTTAATCGGGAATGCCGGCGGACACCAGGTCTACCCCTTAATTGGGAATGCCGGCGAACACCAGGTCTACCCCTTAATCGGGAATGCCGGCGGACACCAGGTCTATCCCTTAATCGGGGGGCAGGCGGCCACCAGGTCTACCCCTTAATCCTGGCGGAAGCGGCCACTAGTTCTACCCCTTAAGCGGGAATGCCGGCGGCCACCAGGTCTACCCCTTAATCGGGCGGCAGGCGGCCACCAGGTCTACATCTTAATCGGGAAGGCCGGCGGACACCAGGTCTACCCCTTAAGCGGGAATGCCGGCGGCCACCAGGTCTACCCCTTAATCGGGAAGGCCGGCGGACACCAGGTCTACCCCTTAAGCGGGAATGCCGTCGGACACCAGGTCTACCCCTTAATCGGGCGGCAGGCGTCCACCAGGTCTACCCCTTAATCGGGAAGGCCGGCGGACACCACGTCTACCCCTTAAGCGGGAATGTCGGCGGACACCAGGTCTACCCCTTAATCGGGAAGTCCGGCGGACACCAGGTCTACCCCTTAATCGGGAATGCCGGCGGACACCAGGTCTACCCATTAATCGGAGCGGCAGGCGGCCACCAGGTCTACCCCTTAAGCGGGAATGCCTGCGGACACCAGGTCTACCCCTTAATCGGGAAGGCCGGTGGACACCAGGTCTACCCCTTAATCGGGCGTCCGGCGGACACCAGGTCTACCCCTTAATCGGGAAGGCCGGCGGACACCAGGTCTACCCCTTAAGCGAGAATGCCGGCGGCCACCAGGTCTACCCCTTAATCGGGAAGGCCGGCGGACACCAGGTCTACCCCTTAATCGGGCGGCAGGCGGCCACCAGATCTACCCCTTAAGCGGGGCTGGCAGGCGGCCACCAGGTCTACCCCTTAATCCTGGCGGAAGCGGCCACTAGTTCTACCCCTTAAGCGGGAATGCCGGCGGCCACCAGGTCTACCCCTTAAGCGGGAATGCCGGCGGACACCAGGTCTACCCCTTAATCGGGAATGCCGGCGGACACCAGGTCTACCCCTTAATTGGGAATGCCGGCGAACACCAGGTCTACCCCTTAATCGGGAATGCAGGCGGACACCAGGTCTACCCCTTAAGCGGGAATGCCGGCGGCCACCAGGTCTACCCCTTAATCGGGAATGCAGGCGGACACCAGGTCTACCCCTTAAGCGGGAAGGCCGGCGGACACCAGGTCTACCCCTTAATCGGGAATGCAGGCGGACACCAGGTCTACCCCTTAAGCGGGAAGGCCGGCTGACACCAGGTCTACCCCTTAATCGGGAAGTCCGGCGGACACCAGGTCTACCCCTTAATCGGGAATGCCGGCGGACACCAGGTCTACCCCTTAATCGAGGGCGGCAGGGCGACCACCAGGTCTACCCCTTAATCGGGTCGGCAGGCGGCCACCAGGTCTACCCCTTAAGCGGGAATGCCGGCGGACACCAGGTCTACCCCTTAATCGGGAAGGCCGGCGGACATCAGGTCTACCCTTAAGCGGGAATGCCGGCGGCCACCAGGTCTACCCCTTAATCGGGAAGGCCGGCGGACACCAGGTCTACCCCTTAAGCGGGAATGCCGGCGGACACCAGGTCTACCCCTTAAGCGGGGCGGCAGTCGGCCACCAGGTCTACCCCTTAAGCGGGAATGCCGGCGGACACCAGGTCTACCCCTTAAGCGGGAAGGCCGGCGGACACCAGGTCTACCCCTTAATCAGGAAGTCCTGCGGACACCAGGTCTACCCCTTAAGCGGGAAGGCCGGCGGCCACCAGGTCTACCCCTTAAGCGGGAATGCCTGCGGCCACCAGGTCTACCCCTTAATCGGGGCAGCAGGCGGCCACCAGTTCTACCCCTTAATCGGGGCGGCAGGCGGCCACCAGGTCTACCCCTTAATCGGGCGCCTGGCGGCCACCAGGTCTACCCCTTAATCGGGCGGCAGGCGGCCACCAGGTCTACCCCTTAGCGGGAATGCCGGCGGACACCAGGTCTACCCCTTAATCGGGGCTGACAGGCGGCCACCAGGTCTACCCCTTAAGCGGGGCGGCAGGCGGCCACCAGGTCTACCCCTTAAGCGTGGCGAAGGAGGCCACCAGTTCTACCCCTTAAGCAGGAATGCCGGCGGACACCAGGTCTACCCCTTAAGAGAGAATGCCGGCGGACACCAGGTCTACCCGTTAATCGGGGCGGCAGGCGGCCACCATGTCTACCCCTTAATCGGGGCGCCTGGCGGCCACCAGGTCTACCCCTTAATCGGGGCGGCAGGCGGCCACCAGGTCTACCCCTGAAGCGGGAATGCCGGCGGCCACCAGGTCTACCCCTTAATCGGGGCGGCAGGCGGCCACCAGATCTACCCCTTAAGCGGGGCGGCAGGCGGCCACCAGGTCTACCCCTTAATCCTGGCGGAAAGCGGCCACTAGTTCTACCCCTTAAGCGGGAATGCCGGCGGCCACCAGGTCTACCCCTTAATCGGGGCGGCAGGCGGCCACCAGGTCTACATCTTAATCGGGAAGGCCGGCGGACACCAGGTCTACCCCTTAAGCGGGAATGCCGGCGGACACCAGGTCTACCCCTTAATCGGGAAGGCCGGCGGACACCAGGTCTACCCCTTAAGCGGGAATGCCGGCGGCCACCAGGTCTACCCCTTAAGCGGGAATGCAGGCGGACACCAGGTCTACCCCTTAATCGGGAAGGCCGGCGGACACCAGGTCTACCCCTTAAGCGGGAATGCCTGCGGACACCAGGTCTACCCATTAATCGGAGCGGCAGGCGTCCACCAGGTCTACCCCTTAAGCGGGAATGCCGGCGGACACCAGGTCTACCCCTTAAGCGGGAAGGCCGGCGGACACCAGGTCTACCCCTTAATCGGGGCGGACGGCGGACACCAGGTCTACCCTTAATCGGGAAGGCCGGCGGACACCAGGTCTACCCCTTAAGCGAGAATGCCGGCAGACACCAGGTCTACCCCTTAATCGGGAAGGCCGGCGGACACCAGGTCTACCCCTTAATCGGGAATGCCGGCGGACACCAGGTCTACCCCTTAATCGGGAATGCCGGCAGACACCAGGTCTATCCCTTAATCGGGGGGGCAGGCGGCCACCAGGTCTACCCCTTAATCGGGAATGCCGGCGGACACCAGGTCTACCCCTTAAGCGGGAATGCCGGCGGACACCAGGTCTACCCCTTAAGCGGGAATGCAGGCGGCCACCAGGTCTACCCCTTAATCGGGGCGGCAGGCGGCCACCAGGTCTACCCCTTAATCGGGAAGGCCGGCGGACACCAGGTCTACCCCTTAATCGGGAATCCCGGCAGACACCAGGTCTACCCCTTAATCGGGAAGGCCGGCGGACACCAGGTCTACCCCTTAAGCGGGAATGCCGGCGGACACCAGGTCTACCCCTTAATCGGGAATGCAGGCGGACAACTGGTCTACCCCTTATGCAGGAATGCCGGCGGACACCAGGTCTACCCCTTAATCGGGGCGGCAGGCGGCCACCAGGTCTACCCCTTAATCGGGTCGGCAGGCGGCCACCAGGTCTACCCCTTAAGCGGGAAGGCCGGCGGACACCAGGTCTACCCCTTAAGCGGGAATGCCGGCGGACACCAGGTCTACCCCTTAATCGGGAAGGCCGGCGGACACCAGGACTACCCCTTAAGCGGGAATGCCGGCGGCCACCAGGTCTACCCCTTAAGCGGGAATGCCGGCGGACACCAGGTCTACCCGTTAAGCGGGGCGGCAGGCGGCCACCAGGTCTACCCCTTAATCGGGAATGCCGGCGGACACCAGGTCTACCCCTAAGCGAGAATGCCGGGGGACATTAGGTCTACCCCTTAATCGGGAAGGCCGGCGGACACCAGGTCTACCCCTTAAGCCGGGAATGCCGGCGAACACCAGGTCTACTCCTTAATCGAGGAGGCAGGCGGCCACCAGGTCTACCCCTTAATCGGGAAGGCCGGCGGACACCAGGTCTACCCCTTAAGCGAGAATGCCGGGGACATTAGGTTTACCCCTTAATCGGGAAGGCCGGCGGACACCAGGTCTACCCCTTAAGCGGGAATGCCGGCGGACACCAGGTCTACTCCTTAATCGAGGCGGCAGGCGGCCACCAGGTCTACCCCTTAATCGGGAAGGCCGGCGGACACCAGGTCTACCCCTTAAGCGGGAATGCCGGCGGACACCAGGTCTACCCATTAAGCGGGGCGGCAGGCGGACACCAGGTCTACCTTTTAAGCGGGAATGCCGGGCGGACACCAGGTCTACCCCTTAAGCGGGAATGCCGGCGGACACCAGGTCTACCCCTTAAGCGGGGCGGCAGGCGGCCACCAGGTCTACCCCTTAATCGGGAAGGCTGGCGGACACCAGGTCTACCCCTTAAGCGGGAATGCCGGCGGACACCAGGTCTACCCCTTAATCGGGCTGCAGGGCGGCCACCAGGTCTACCCCTTAATCGGGAAGGCCGGGCGGACACCAGGTCTACCCCTTAATCGGGAATGCCGGCGGACACCAGGTCTACCCCTTAATCGAGGGCGGCAGGCGACCACCAGGTCTACCCCTTAATCGGGTCGGCAGGCGGCCACCAGGTCTACCCCTTAAGCGGGAATGCCGGCGGACACCATGTCTACCCCTTAATCGGGAAGGCCGGCGGACACCAGGTCTACCCCTTAAGCGGGAATGCCGGCGGACACCAGGTCTACCCCTTAATCGGGGCGGCAGGCGGCCACCAGGTCTACCCCTTAAGCGGGGCGGCAGGCGGCCACCAGGTCTACCCCTTAAGCGTGGCGGAAGGAGGCCACCAGTTCTACCCCTTAAGCAGGAATGCCGGCGGCCACCAGGTCTATCCCTTAATCGGGGCGGCAGGCGGCCATCAGGTCTACCCCTTAATTGGGAATGCCGGCGGACACCAGGTGTACCCCTTAATCGGGAATGCCGGCGGATATTAGGTCTACCCCTTAATCGGGAAGGCCGGCGGACACCAGGTCTACCCCTTAATCGGGGCGGCCGGCGGACACCAGGTCTACCCCTTAATCGGGAAGGCCGGCAGACACCAGGTCTACCCCTTAAGCGAGAATGCCGGCGGACACCAGGTCTACCCCTTAATCAAGAAGGCCGGCGGACACCAGGTCTACCCCTAAAGCGGGAATGCCGGCGGACACAAGGTCTACCCCTTAATCGGGAATGCCGGCGGACACCAGGTCTACCCCTTAATTGGGAATGCCGGCGGACACCAGGTCTACCCCTTAAGCGGGAATGCCGGCGGACACCAGGTCTACCCCTTAATCTTGAATGCCGGGCGGACACCAGGTCTACCCCTTAATTGGGAATGCCGGCGGACACCAGGTCTACCCCTTAATCGGGAATGCCGGCGGACACCAGGTCTATCCCATAATCGGGGGGCAGGCGGCCACCAGGTCTACCCCTTAATCGGGAATGCCGGCGGACACCAGGTCTACCCCTTAAGAGAGAATGCCGGAGGACACCAGGTCTACCCCTTAATCGGGGCGGCAGGGCGGCCACCAGGTCTATCCCTTAATCGGGGGGCAGGCGGCCACCAGGTCTACCCCTTAATCCTGGCGGAAAGCGGCCACTAGTTCTACCCCTTAAGCGGGAATGCCGGCGGCCACCAGGTCTACCCCTTAATCGGGCGGCAGGCGGCCACCAGGTCTACCCCTTAGTCGGGCGCCTGGCGGCCACCAGGTCTACCCCTTAATCGGGCGGCAGGCGGCCACCAGGTCTACCTCTGAAGCGAGAATGCCGGCGGACACCAGGTCTACCCCTTAATCGGGAAAGCCGGCAGACACCAGGTCTACCCCTTAAGCGAGAATGCCGGCGGACACCAGGTCTACCCCTTAATCAAGAAGGCCGGCGGACACCAGGTCTACCCCTTAAGCGGGAATGCCGGCGGACACAAGGTCTACCCCTTAATCGGGAATGCCGGCGGACACCAGGTCTACCCCTTAATTGGGAATGCCGGCGGACACCAGGTCTACCCCTTTAGCGGGAATGCCGGCGGACACCAGGTCTACCCCTTAATCGGGAATGCCGGCGGACACCAGGTCTACCCCTTAATTGGGAATGCCGGCGGACACCAGGTCTACCCCTTAATCGGGAATGCCGGCGGACACCAGGTCTATCCCTTAATCGGGGGGCAGGCGGCCACCAGGTCTACCCCTTAAGCGGGAATGCCGTCGGACACCAGGTCTACCCCTTAATCGGGGCGGCAGGCGTCCACCAGGTCTACCCCTTAATCGGGAAGGCCGGCGGACACCAGGTCTACCCCTTAAGCGGGAATGCCGGCGGACACCAGGTCTACCCCTTAATCGGGAAGGCCGGCGGACACCAGGTCTACCCCTTAATCGGGAAGGCCGGCGGACACCAGGTCTACCCCTTAAGCGGGAATGCCGGCGGACACCAGGTCTACCCATTAATCGGAGCGGCAGGCGGCCACCAGGTCTACCCCTTAAGCGGGAATGCCGGCGGACACCAGGTCTACCCCTTAATCGGAAGGCCGGCGGACACCAGGTCTACCCCTTAATCGGGCGTCCGGCGGACACCAGGTCTACCCCTTAATCGGGAAGGCCGGCGGACACCAGGTCTACCCCTTAAGCGAGAATGCCGCGGCCACCAGGTCTACCCCTTAATCGGGAAGGCCGGCGGACACCAGGTCTACCCCTTAATCGGGCGGCAGGCGGCCACCAGATCTACCCCTTAAGCGGGGCGGCAGGCGGCCACCAGGTCTACCCCTTAATCCTGGCGGAAAGCGGCCACTAGTTCTACCCCTTAAGCGGGAATGCCGGCGGCCACCAGGTCTACCCCTTAAGCGGGAATGCCGGCGGACACCAGGTCTACCCCTTAATCGGGAATGCCGGCGGACACCAGGTCTACCCCTTAATTGGGAATGCCGGCGAACACCAGGTCTACCCCTAAGCGGGAATGCCGGCGGCCACCAGGTCTACCCATTAAGCGGGGCGGCAGGCGGCCACCAGGTCTGCCTCTTAATCGGGAAGGCCGGCGGACACCAGGTCTACCCCTTAGCGGGAATGTTGGCGGACACCAGGTCTACCCCTTAATCGGGAAGGCCGGCGGACGCCAGGTCTACCCCTTAATCGGGAAGGCCGGCGGACAGCAGGTCTACCCCTTAAGCGGGAAGGCCGGCGAACACCAGGTCTACACCTTAATCGGGAAGGCCGGCGGACACCAGGTCTACCCCTTAGCGGGAATGCCGGCGGCCACCAGGTCTACCCCTTAATCGGGGCGTGTAGGCGGCCACCAGGTCTACCCCTTAATCGGGAATGCCGGCGGACACCAGGTCTACCCGTTAAGCCGGAATGCCGGCGGACACCAGGTCTACCCCTTGCCGGGAATGCCGGCGGACACCAGGTCTACCCCTTAATCGGGCGGCAGGCGACCACTAGTTCTACCCCTTAAGCGGGAATGCCGGCGGCCACCAGGTCTACCCCTTAATCGGGAGGCAGGCGGCTACCAGGTCTACCCCTTAATCGGAAAGGCTGGCGGACACCAGGTCTACCCCTTAAGCGGGAAGGCCGGCGGACACAAGGTCTACCCCTTAATCGGGAAGGCCGGGCGGACACCAGGTCTACCCCTTAATCGGGCGGCCGGGCGGACACCAGGTCTACCCTTAATCGGGAAGGCCGGCGGACACCAGGTCTACCCCTTAAGCGTAGAATGCCGGCGGATACCAGGTCTACCCTTAATCGGGAAGGCCGGGCGGACACCAGGTCTACCCTTAAGCCGGAATGCAGGCGGACACCAGGTCTACCCTTAATCGGGAATGCCGGCGGACACCAGGTCTACACCTTAATTGGGAATGCCGGGCGGACACCAGGTCTACCCCTTAATCGGGAATGCCGGCGGACACCAGGTCTATCCCTTAATCGGGGCAGGCGGTCACCAGGTCTACCCCTTAAGCGGAATGCCGGCGGACATCAGGTCTACCCCTTAATCGGGAATGCCGGCGCGACACCAGGTCTACCCCTTAATCGGGAATGCCGGGCGGACACCAGGTCTATCCCTTAATCGGGGGCAGGCGGCCACCAGGTCTAGCCCTTAAGCGGGAATGCCGGCGGACACCAGGTCTACCCCTTAATCGGAATGCCGGCGGACACCAGGTCTACCCCTTAATTGGGAATGCCGGCGAACACCAGGTCTACCCCTTAATCGGGAATGCCGGGGACACCAGGTCTATCCCTTAATCGGGGGCAGGCGGCCACCAGGTCTACCCCCTTAATCCTGGCGGAGCGGCCACTAGTTCTACCCCTTAAGCGGGAGAATGCCGGGCGGCCACCAGGTCTACCCCTTAATCGGGCGGCAGGCGGCCACCAGGTCTACATCTTAATCGGAAGGCCGGCGGACACCAGGTCTACCCCTTAAGCTGGAATGCCGGGCGGCCACCAGGTCTACCCCTTAATCGGGAAGGCCGGCGGACACCAGGTCTACCCCTTAAGCGGGAATGCCGCCGGACACCAGGTCTACCCCTTAATCGGGCGACAGGCGCTCCACTAGGTCTACCCCTTAATCGGGAAGGCCGGCGGACACCACGCCTACCCCTTACGGGAATGTCGGCGGACACCAGGTCTACCCCTTAATCGGGAAGGCCGGCGGACACCAGGTCTACCCCTTAATCGGGAAGTCCGGCGGACACCAGGTCTACCCCTTAATCGGGAATGCCGGCGGACACCAGGTCTACCCATTAATCGGAGCGGCAGGCGGCCACCAGGTCTACCCCTTAAGCGGGAATGCCTGCGGACACCAGGTCTACCCCTTAATCGGGAAGGCCGGTGGACACCAGGTCTACCCTTAATCGGGCGTCCGGCGGACACCAGGTCTACCCCTTAATCGGGAAGGCCGGGCGGACACCAGGTCTACCCCTTAAGCGAGAATGCCGGCGGCCACCAGGTCTACCCCTTAATCGGGAAGGCCGGCGGACACCAGGTCTACCCCTTAATCGGGCGGCAGGCGGCCACCAGATCTACCCCTTAAGCGGGCGGCAGGCGGCCACCAGGTCTACCCCTTAATCCTGGCGGAAAGCGGCCACTAGTTCTACCCCTTAGGCGGGAATGCCGGGCGGCCACCAGGTCTACCCCTTAGCGGGAATGCCGGCGGACACCAGGTCTACCCCTTAATCGGGAATGCCGGCGGACACCAGGTCTACCCCTTAATTGGGAATGCCGGCGAACACCAGGTCTACCCCTTAATCGGAATGCAGGCGGACACCAGGTCTACCCCTTAAGCGGGAATGCCGGCGGCCACCAGGTCTACCCCTTAATCGGGAATGCAGGCGGACACCAGGTCTACCCCTTAAGCCGGAAGGCCGGCGGACACCAGGTCTACCCCTTAATCGGGAATGCAGGCGGACACCAGGTCTACCCCTTAGCGGGAAGGCCGGCGGACACCAGGTCTACCCCTTAATCGGGAAGTCCGGCGGACACCAGGTCTACCCCTTAATCGGGAATGCCGGCGGACACCAGGTCTACCCCTTAATCGAGGCGGCAGGCGACCACCAGGTCTACCCCTTAATCGGGTCGGCAGGCGGCCACCAGGTCTACCCCTTAGCGGGAATGCCGGCGGACACCAGGTCTACCCCTTAATCGGGAAGGCCGGCGGACATCAGGTCTACCCCTTAAGCGGGAATGCCGGCGGCCACCAGGTCTACCCCTTAATCGGGAAGGCCGGCGGACACCAGGTCTACCCCTTAGCGGGAATGCCGGCGGACACCAGGTCTACCCCTTAAGCTGGGCGGCAGTCGGCCACCAGGTCTACCCTTAAGCGGGAATGCCGGCGGACACCAGGTCTACCCCTTAAGCGGGAAGGCCGGCGGACACCAGGTCTACCCCTTAATCAGGAAGTCCTGCGGACACCAGGTCTACCCCTTAAGCGGGAAGGCCGGCGGCCACCAGGTCTACCCCTTAAGCGGGAATGCCTGCGGCCACCAGGTCTACCCCTTAATCGGGGCAGCAGGCGGCCACCAGTTCTACCCCTTAATCGGGCGGCAGGCGGCCACCAGGTCTACCCCTTAATCGAGCGCCTGGCGGCCACCAGGTCTACCCCTTAATCGGGCGGCAGGCGGCCACCAGGTCTACCCCTTAAGCGGGAATGCCGGCGGACACCAGGTCTACCCCTTAATCGGGCGGCAGGCGGCCACCAGGTCTACCCCTTAAGCGGGCGGCAGGCGGCCACCAGGTCTACCCCTTAAGCGTGGCGAAAGGAGGCCACCAGTTCTACCCCTTAAGCAGGAATGCCGGCGGACACCAGGTCTACCCCTTAAGAGAGAATGCCTGCGGACACCAGGTCTACCCGTTAATCGGGCGGCAGGCGGCCACCATGTCTACCCCTTAATCGGGGCGCCTGGCAGCCACCAGGTCTACCCCTTAATCGGGCGGCAGGCGGCCACCAGGTCTACCCCTGAAGCGGGAATGCCGGCGGCCACCAGGTCTACCCCTTAATCGGGCGGCAGGCGGCCACCAGATCTACCCCTTAAGCGGGCGGCAGGCGGCCACCAGGTCTACCCCTTAATCCTGGCGGAAAGCGGCCACTAGTTCTACCCCTTAGCGGGAATGCCGGCGGCCACCAGGTCTACCCCTTAATCGGGGCGGCAGGCGGCCACCAGGTCTACATCTTAATCGGGAAGGCCGGCGGACCCCAGGTCTACCCCTTAAGCGGGAATGCCGGCGGACACCAGGTCTACCCCTTAATCGGGAAGGCCGGCGGACACCAGGTCTACCCCTTAGCGGGAATGCCGGCGGCCACCAGGTCTACCCCTTAATCGGGAATGCAGGCGGACACCAGGTCTACCCCTTAATCGGGAAGGCCGGCGGACACCAGGTCTACCCCTTAGCGGGAATGCCTGCGGACACCAGGTCTACCCATTAATCGGAGCGGCAGGCGTCCACCAGGTCTACCCTTAAGCGGAATGCCGGCGGACACCAGGTCTACCCCTTAAGCGGAAGGCCGGCGGACACCAGGTCTACCCCTTAATCGGGGCGGACGGCGGACACCAGGTCTACCCCTTAATCGGGAAGGCCGGCGGACACCAGGTCTACCCCTTAAGCGAGAATGCCGGCGGACACCAGGTCTACCCCTTAATCGGGAAGGCCGGCGGACACCAGGTCTACCCCTTAATCGGGAATGCCGGCGGACACCAGGTCTACCCCTTAATCGGGAATGCCGGCAGACACCAGGTCTATCCCTTAATCGGGGGCAGGCGGCCACCAGGTCTACCCCTTAATCGGGAATGCCGGCGGACACCAGGTCTACCCCTTAGCGGGAATGCCGGCGGACACCAGGTCTACCCCTTAAGCGGGAATGCAGGCGGCCACCAGGTCTACCCCTTAATCGGGCGGCAGGCGGCCACCAGGTCTACCCCTTAATCGGGAAGGCCGGCGGACACCAGGTCTACCCCTTAATCGGGAATCCCGGCAGACACCAGGTCTACCCCTTAATCGGGAAGGCCGGCGGACACCAGGTCTACCCCTTAAGCGGGAATGCCGGGCGGACACCTGGTCTACCCCTTAATCGGGAATGCAGGCGGACAACTGGTCTACCCCTTATGCAGGAATGCCGGCGGACACCAGGTCTACCCCTTAATCGGGCGGCAGGCGGCCACCAGGTCTACCCTTAATCGGGTCGGCAGGCGGCCACCAGGTCTACCTCTTAAGCGGGAAGGCCGGCGGACACCAGGTCTACCCCTTAAGCGGGAATGCCGGCGGACACCAGGTCTACCCCTTAATCGGGAAGGCCGGCGGACACCAGGACTACCCCCTTAAGCGGGAATGCCGGCGGCCACCAGGTCTACCCCTTAAGCGGGAATGCCGGCGGACACCAGGTCTACCCGTTAAGCGGGCGGCAGGCGGCCACCAGGTCTACCCCTTAATCGGGAATGCCGGCGGACACCAGGTCTACCCCTTAGCGAGAATGCCGGGGGACACCAGGTCTACCCCTTAATCGGGAGGCCGGCGGACACCAGGTCTACCCCTTAAGCGGGAAGGCCGGCGGACACCAGGTCTACCCCTTAATCGGGAATGCAGGCGGACACCAGGTCTACCCCTTAATCGGGAAGGCCGGCGGACACCAGGTCTACCCCTTAAGCGGGAATGCCGGCGGACACCAGGTCTACCCCTTAATCGGGAAGGCCGGCGGACACCAGGTCTACCCCTTAATCGGAAGGCAGGCGACCACCAGGTCTACCCCTTAAGCCGGGAATGCCGGCGGACACCAGGTCTACCCACTTAATCGAGGCGGCAGGCGGACACCAGGTCTACCCCTTAATCGGGAATGCAGGCGGATACTAGGTCTACCCCTTAAGCGGGAAGGCCGGCGGACACCAGGTCTACCCTTAGTCGGGAATGCCGGCGGACACCAGGTCTACCCCTTAATCGGGAATCCGGCGGACACCAGGTCTACCCCTTAAGCGGGAATGCCGGCGGACACCAGGTCTACCCCTTAATCGGAGCGGCAGGCGGACACCAGGTCTACCCCTTAATCGGGAATGCCGGCGGACACCAGGTCTACCCCTTAAGCGGGAATGCCGGCGGACACCAGGTCTACCCCTTAATCGGAGCGGCAGGCGACCACCAGGTCTACCCCTTAATCGGGAAGGTCGGCGGACACCAGGTCTACCCCTTTGTCGGGAATGCCGGCGGACACCAGGTCTACCCTTTAATCGGGAAGGCCGGCGGACACCAGGCCTACCCCTTAATCGGGCGGCAGGCGGCCACCAGGTCTACCCCTTAAGCGGGAATGCCGGCGGACACCAGGTCTACCCCTTAAGCGGGAATGCATGCGGACACCAGGTCTACCCCTTACTCGGGAATGTCGGCGGACACCAGGTCTACCCCTTAATCGGGAATGCCGGTGGACACCAGGTCTACCCTTAAGCGGGAATGCCGGCGGACACCAGGTCTACCCCTTAATCGGGGGAATGCCAGGCGGACAACAGGTCTACCCCTTAAGCGGGAATGCCGGCGGACACCAGGTCTACCCCTTAATCGGGAATGCCGGCGGACACCAGGTCTACCCCTTAATCGGGAATGCAGGCGGACACCAGGTCTACCCCTTAATCGGGAATGCCGGCGGACACCAGGTCTACCCCTTAATCGGGAAGGCCGGCGGACACCAGGTCTACCCCTTAATCGGGAATGCCAGGCGGACACCAGGTCTACCCTTAATCGGGAATGCCGGCGGACACCAGGTCTACCCTTAAGCGGGAATGCCGGCGGACACCAGGTCTACCCCTTAAGCGGGAATGCCGGCGGACACCAGGTCTACCCCTTAGTCGGGAATGCCGGCGGACACCAGGTCTACCCCTTAATCGGGAATGCCGGCGGACACCAGGTCTTACCCCTTAATTGGGAATGCCGGCGGACACCAGGTCTACCCCTTAGTCGGGAATGCCGGCGGACACCAGGTCTACCCCTTAATCGGAATGTCGGGCGGACACCAGGTCTACCCCTTAGTCGGGAATGCCGGCGGACACCAGGTCTACCCCATAAGCGGGAATGCAGGCGGACACCAGGTCTACCCCTTAATCGGGAATGCCAGGCGGACACCAGGTCTACCCCTTAATCGGGAATGCCAGGCGGACACCAGGTCTACCCCTTAAGCGGGAATGCAGGCGGACACCAGGTCTACCCCTTAGTCGGGAAGGCAGGCGGACACCAGGTCTACCCCTTAAGCGGGAATGCCGGCGGACACCAGGTCTACCCCTTAATCGGGAATGCCGGCGGACACCAGGTCTACCCCTTAATCGGGAATGCCGGCGGACACCAGGTCTACCCTTAAG